>CM052538.1:193243615-193261461 GCA_028533065.1 Trachops cirrhosus | reverse complement strand
ACGCAGACCCGCCCCCTCTGGATTCAGCGCCAGGGCAACAGTGGAAGGGCACCAGTGGCACGGGGGGAGAAGGGAGAAAGTGAGGGGACTGGCAAAGGGGTGAGTGCCAGGGAGACGCTTCCTCCTGGGCGATCTCCAGAGACCAGGCAGCGGCACTGTCCCCTCTCTGAGCCCTCCCGGACACAGAGCCACAGAGCTGGGGCACAGGTCACCCCGCCTGACCATTATCTGAGGCTCCACTCCACACAACTTACAGGTGCGCTTGTTGACAACAGGAACACTACTACGACAGGGGTCAAAGCAGGTCTACCTAATTCACAGAAACAAGCACAGGGAGGCTGCCACAATGAGGAGACAAAGAAACATGGCCCAAATGAAAGAACAGAACAAAGCTCCAGGAAAAGAGCAAAATGAAATGGAGATAAGCAACCTATCAGCTGCAGAGTTCAAAACACTGGTGATCAGGATGCTCCAGGAACTCACTGGGAACTGCGATAGCATGAAAAAGACCCAGGCAGAAATGAAGGCTGCACTGAGTGAATACAGAAAAATCTGCGGGGAACCGACTGTGCAAGGGAGGAAGCTGGGAATCAAATCAACAATTCGGAACATAAGGAAGAAAAAAGCATTCAATCAGAACAGCAAGAAGAAAAATGAATTCAAATAAACGAGAATAGAATAAGGAACCTCTGAGACATCTCCAATGTACCAACATCTGAATCATAAGGGTGCCAGAAGGAGAAGAGGAAGAGCAGGAAATAGAAAACTTATTTAAAAAAATAATGAAAGAAAACTTCCCTAATTTGGTGAAGGAAGTAGACACACAAGTCCAGGAAGCACAGAGAGTCCCAAATAAGCTGGACCCAAAGAGGACCACACCAAGACACATCATTATCAAAATGCCAAAGGTTAAAGGTAAAGAGAGCATCTAGTAGCAAGAGAAAAGCGGAGAGTTACCTCCAATGGAGTTCCCCTAAGACTGTCAGCTGATTTCTCAAAAGAAACCTTGCAGGCAAGAAGAGACTGGCAAGCAGTATTCAAAGTCATGAAAGGCAGGGACCTACAACCTAGATGACTCTACCCAGCAAAGCTATCATTTAGAATGGAAGGACAGGTAAAGTGCTTCCCAGACAAGGTAAAGCTAAAGGAGTTCTTCATCACCAACCCTTACTTTATGAAATGTTAAAGGGACTTATTTAAGAAAAAGAAGATCAAAACTATGAACATTAAAATCGCAACAAATGCACAACTATCAACAACTGAATCTAAAAGACAAAGCAAACAAGCAGAACAGGAACAGAACCACAGACAGGGAGATCCTTTGGAGAGTTATCAGCTGGGAGGGGGAGGAGGGGGAGTGGGGAAAGGTGAGGGAATAAGAAGCACAAATTGGCAGGTACAGACGGAGTAGACGGGAGGTGTACGGTATAGGAAATGGAGAAGCCAAAGGAATGATACGCATGACCCACAGACATGAACTAAGAGGGGGGACTGCTGGAGGGAAGGGGGGTCTGGGTAGAGGGGAACAAAGGGGGCAAAACTGGGACAACTGTAATAGCATAATCAATTAAATATATTTCAAAGCAAAATCAAGTGTTATGCATAATAATGAATCTAGACTGCTTTCTGTGACCATACACAAAAATTAACTCAAAATGGATCTATGACCTAAATACTAAGGCATGAAACAATAAAATACACAGAAGAAAACATAGATACTAAACTTATGAACCTTGGTCTTAGTGAGGACTTTATTAATTTGATCTCAACAGCAAGTGAAGTAAAAGCAAAAATAAATGAATGGAACTCTATCAAACTAAAAAGCTTCTGCACATCAAAAGAAACCATCAACCAACAGGCAACAATCGAACAGGAGACACTGCAAATGATACCTCTGACAAGCAGTTAATATCCAAAATGTATAAAGAACTCATACCATTAACAGCAAAAAAATAAACGATCCAATTAAAAAAAAAGGGCAGAGGATTTGAACAGACCCCTTTCCCAAAAAACACCCCAGAGCCGACAGATGCAGGAGAAGACGCTCAGCCGCGCTCGCTGTTAGGAGAACCCGAGCCCGCGCGACACCGAGACGCCCCCTCACCCCCGTCAGAATGCGGCAGTCCGCCCCACGGGCGGTGGCAGGGCTGGGGGGGCTGTGCAGGGAGAGGAGCCCCCACCGCTGGTGGGGTGTGAGCTGTGCAGCCGCGTGGGGAGCAGCACGGAGGCAGCTCAGGGCACTCAGGAGCGCTACCGTGTGGCCCGGCACCCCTCTTCTGAACAGCCCCCCACAAGTTTGAAAACACCTGTTTGTAAAAATGCACGCGCCGCTATGTTCGCGGCAGCGTCACTCATGGTGGCCGAGACTGGGGACAACCCCGGCGTCCTTCGACAGAGGGCTGGCCGAAGAAGAGGCGGCGCACGCCCCCGCGGTGGACACCGCTCAGCCACGAGAGATGAAGTGTCTGTGACAGCGCGGATGGACCCTGAGAACGCGCTCGCAAAACAAGCTGGGCAAAACCAGCCCAGGACCACAGGTCGCTCACATGCGGGACGTCGAACAGAAATGCACAAACAAGACACGCGCACACCCACTCACGGGCAGGGATGACGGGGAGGGGTGGGGAGGGGGAGGGGTCTGGCTGCGGGAGGTGGGCGCATGCGCGGTGCGGGGCTGATGCGGTGCAGGGCTGTGCACCGGACACCGGAAACCGGCACTCTCACTGACCAGTCACCCAATACATTGAATACTTTTTTAAGTCAAGTGTTTAAAAGTGGCTCAGTATCGAACATCATTTCAACATCTCATTTTGTAAGTTAAACAGGAATAAAAATTCCATGACAATTCTAGGGCACTGAACTTCCTGCTGTATTTCAGCTTGACACTGATTAACATATACATCTAGGCCCACGCACACACTAATGTGTATCAAGCAAGATGATATTAACATGCATGAAAGTATATACACATAAAATAAATACATTATGTTCATAAATATCAGTGCTTGGCAATTAAATAAGTGGTCATGGGCCAGAGCTTAGAAAACGTGCTTGGTAAAAAGACACCTTTCTTCTCACACTTCCTTCCAAGCAACAAACTGAACCTCTGATGCAATTCACTTCAGGCACGAATTACACTTTCAAGTGATACAAGAGCTGCTTTTCCACAACTCATAACAGGAGCCCTGATCCAAATTAACACTCGGGATCTCCAGGGGAGCAGACCCGAAGCAGGAGGTGACTCTGTTTCACGAGACCGGCAGCCGCAGGCGGTGGCGGTGCACAGACATTCTCAAAACCCAGACAGAGTGAGAGGCAGAGCGGAGTTGGAGGGACAGTGCGTTTGGAGCGGAGGTGAGAAGCCAGGACGGACTCCTGTGCCCTGGGCTGTTAGCCCCGGGCCTCAGGCAGGCGGGACCGCGGATGGAGCCCAGACCTGGGCTGGGCGGGCAGCACCGAGCAGGATTCTCTCGGAGGCGCTGGCATTCCTCCGCCTCCGTCTCCCGTGGTCTCGGACGCTGAGGCGGCGTCTCCTCGCGGTGCAGCAGGGCCCGGCTCAGCCCAGCCTCCCTGTCACCGCAGATCCGCAGGCTCCACCTGCTTCTCGGAAGGACGCCGCTTCGAGGCAGCAGCGTGTCGCCGGGGAAACAGAGGCCGCCTGGTGATGGAGATGCCAGAGGCTGAGGCGGGCTGTGGGGAACCCACTCCAGCCTGGGCCTGAAGACCCTGCAGAGCAAGCCTGACGGTCACTGAATGCCATTGTGCCACACGTGCAGGGCTCGTCTGGGTGAAAACGTCACTGTCAACTGCACATCACTGTTGGACAAATCAAGACACCGCCCTCCTTCAGTTAAAGCACTTCCGTTGTTCCAAGCCGAAGAGCAGTTTGATGAGATCGTACCGTTCGATTCCGTGCGGGCCGTCACAGGGCTCTCACCCCAGGGCCTGACGCGCTCGCCCTGAGTCGGCGTCGGCTCTGGTCCGTCTTTCCTCCGGGGTTTCAGCTCCTCGGACGGCACAGGCGCTGCAAGGCCAAGGGCTAAGGCACTTGCTTTGGAGACGGGACTCAGACTCCAGGTCACGTGACGCCTCCAAGAAAACCAGCCTCCCGGAGACCTGACGGTGGGCGGAAACACCTCTGCACCGGGAGGAGGCCGCTGGGCGAGGCTCCCTCGGGAAGGGCACCCCAGTTCTCTCCGCCGCGTCTGGCGGCACGCCGGCCGGGCCGGAGGGAAGCCTCTGGGGGCTGTGTTCCCGCCTCCTTCCCACCTGCCTGCTGAGCAGTGGGGTCCAGGTGCCACTGGGCCTGCCCCTGGCCTTCGCCCTCCTGTCCTCGCTGCCCACTACCCCCACATCTGCGACGGTGCTGCACGTTTTCAGGGACCCAAAGTTATGTGGCCATTTACTGGGTTCCTGTCACTGCTGAGCCAAGATCCAACCGCGGGAACCGTGCTCCCTGCCCTCACGGAGGCTTCAGGATGGAGGGCGCCGACAGGCAGGCGTGGTGGGAACACCCCGACCACCGCCGCCAGCCTGCGCGGGGCCACGCAGGGCCGAAGCCCAGGCAGTGGCACAGACGTCCCACCCCGGCCAGGGCCAGGCAGCGGACGGCCCAGAGTCCTGTGCCTCATTTTACGGGGACACAGCCGTGCGTGCCGTCCTCCGTGGCAGAGACGCAGGGCAGGCCTGCAAGACCAGGTGGCCCTCGCAGAGGAAGGGCGCTGGCCACTGGTCCGGCTGCTAGCAGCCCCCTCCCCTTTGGGCCACACCTTTGCTTCTGCCCAGGATGTCAATCAACCTTCCGCGTGCAAGTGTGGAAATGAAGCAGCACGCGCCCACAGGAGGGCGGACAGGACCCGCGGACGCGCACGGACGGCGGGGAGGGACGCACAGGCGTGCCCCGGCGAGGACTGTGCCGCTGCGCGCCGGCACCCCAGCACCCCGCCTCCTCCGACAGGGGCGGCCGGAGACGCCCCTCCTGTGCGCAGCAAGTCTCTGCCCCTGCAGGGAAACACAGTTTAAAGCCCGCCTCTTACAAAGGCCCAGCAGGAACCCCAGGCAGCCGAGGAAGCGGGCTGAGAGTGTGAGTTCACTGTGGGGTGGGGGTGCTCTGGGCGCACACCTGGGGCCGCACGGAAAGGCGCTGAGCTGTGCACTACCACAGGGTGCAGTTTCTGGCATGCAAATTATTTTTAAAAGCTGTTAAAAGGTGAAGGCTAATTATCCAAAAGGCGCTAATTTCGCGTGCTTTCTGTCTTTAGCATGTACTAAAACACCCTAACATCGGCGAATGGAGACACTAGGGATTCCAGCGAGCAGGCTTCACGATAAATACCCCAAATGGAGTGCAAGTTCACGCGCACAGTTCTGCGGGCTGAATTCTGGACGGGGGACGGCGCCGAGGGCACAGCCCGCACCGGCGTCTGGGGCCTCGGCCGGCAAACGAGCAAGTGGGGAGCCAGGCCCCCCGAGAACCGTGAGCTCGCATGCCTTAAGACCTAGCATGGCGGCCACGCGGCATCACTCCCGCCTTGCGGGGGGCGTGGCAGGCCACAAACCCGACCCCGGTCTGCAGGGGAGGGATGCAGACCCCACCTCCTGGCCAAAGTGCTGCTGGGGGAGCACGTGGGATGGGAGGCACCGTCACTGAGGCCACTTGGGAAAACACGATCTCTTACCCTGAGCTCTACAGTAAGACTTCAGTCTTCTTGAAGGCCGGCCAATTAAAATTCTGTTAACTGGCCTCTAGCTAAAAATCAGTTTGTATTTCAAGCCTTGTAAGCTGAATCTCTTATTTCCTGTAGTCAGTGGTAACTTATAAGCTGTACCTATAGGACTTTGCTGTTTTGCCTTAGAAAATACAGTATTGTAGCCCTGGCTGGTGTGGCTCAGTGGACTGTGCACCGGCTTGCGAACCAAAGGGTTGCTGGTTCGATTCCCAGTCAGGACACAGGCCTGGGTTGCCAGCCAGGTCCCCAGTAGGGGCGCATGAGAGGCAACCACACAGTGATGTTGCTCTCCCTCTCTTTCCCCCTCCCTTCCCCTCTTAAAAATAAATAAACGAAATCTTTGAAAAGAAAATAAAGCACAGTATCGTGACCTTGACTTAATCTCCACTCCCTCCCCTGTGACCACTGGGTGCTTAGTTTCTCTGCAAACACCAAGGACAGGCCCTGGCTGCGGTGGCTCTGTGGGCTGGGCGTCGCCCTACACACCGAAAGGTCACTGGTTCGATTCCCAGTCAGGGCACATGCCTGGGTTGCCGGCCAGGTCCCCAGTAGGGTGCACGCAAGAGGCCACTGATGAATGTTTCCCTTTTCTCTCTCCCTCTCTTCCCCTCTCTCTACAAATAAACAAATTAAATGCTTTTTAAAAACCCACCATGGACAGGCAGGATTTATCTGGACGCTGAGGGCGGGGCCTCATCACCACTCGGCCTGAGGTCTCCCCGACACTGAGCAGAAGCCCAGCAGCTGGCAGGAAGCAAGAACCCTGGCGAGAGCAGACCGCGCGGGAAAGCGCCCTGCGAGCGGAGGGCTGGGGGCGGCCGCCGTCCCGCGCCTGGTTCCGACCCGCCGTGGGGCCTCACCCCGGGGCCTCACCTGCCGAATAAAGGGACCGAATTAGACGGAGGCTCTGAGCTGAGGCCTGTGAGCGAGTCACTGCGCCCGCCCACGGGCGGGAGCCTGAAGGAAGGTTCCAGCCGCCCTCGGGTCCAAACTCCGGACTCTGGGTGGGCCCCTGGTGCTCACCAGCAGGAGGGGGAGCGCCCGGAAGTGTGTCCTGCTGGGCCCCGGCGGGCGCTCTCTGAGCAGCTGCTGCCCCGCTGTGCCGGGGCTCAGACCGGGACCCCGGGCGGCCAGGCTGCCTCGAGGCCTTTCCCAAACGTGCACAGACAGACAGTCGGCCCCCGGCAGTCAGGACATCGCTGCGAATACACGAGGGGACTGATTTCCAAAGAAACGATGCCACGCACATTTCCCACAGACAGCCCTGTGGCGACGGGGCCACTGGCCTCGGTCACTCTCGCCAGCGGGCACTGGGACGCGGCTCTCTCCGACGTGGGCCTCCCTACTGTCTTCCCAACAGCTACCGGGGAGGAGGGACGGCAGGGCCACGCGCCCAGGAGCTGGGCTCTCAGGGAGCCCCGCGGTGTGCCGCCGGGGAGAGGCTGTTCGCACAGAAAGCCTTGCCAGAGCCACACGCCGCCGACCGGCGCTGGGCTGCTGCACGCCCACGGGCTGGACCCCTGGCCCGAGGCTGCAAAAACCATCTCTCCCGCAGTCTGCCGCAGGACCGAGACCGGGCGAGCGCCGGCGAGAGCGAGCTGAGCCGAGCGGACGACCCTGGTGCAGGGAGGGAGGGCGTGCTGCACACGGCAGCTGGCTTTATTTACACTAATCGCCCCTGCGGCCGCTCTGCTGGAGCCTCTCACTTCAGCACCAGCAGGTTCAGAACCCATTCATGAGCTTCGCAGCACGCGTGCCGTCGCCATGGCAACCCTGGCACCCTAGTTCTTGGCCTTGGACACGTAAATGACCACTCACAATGCACTGAGTGCAGTTTGGGGCCACCGATTCATCGCAGAACTAATCTGAGCTCTGACCCTCAGCCTCGCTCCAAAGCAAACCCAGAGGCGCAGCTGCAGGCACAGCCCGACCCCCCGACAAGCACAGAGCCCCACCCCCCCGACAGTGCTCATCCGCAGGCCAGCAACTGAGGAAATCGGACCCCATCGCCCACTGCACACAGCCGAGGTTGTGTGAGACGCAGCAATGAACGTGCACACTGCTTCAGGTAAAACAGCAAACAAATGACATCGTATCTGCATCTCTGGAATGTAGCAAGTCAAAGAAGAAGCAGATCTCTTTAAAGAGCATCTCCAGTAATTCATTCACATGGCGTGTGCCAACGATGTCCAAACTGTCCTTAGCAAGAAACCGAAGTTTCATTTCTTAGGTCCCGAAGAGACCTACCGGACCCTAATTCTGCACCTTTATTAATGGGGACGTTCACGAACATTTAAAATACGAGCTGTGCGCATACAGAGAGCGTGCCTCTCCGAGCCCTTACCTCCTCACGAGCCGCCATGTGGACAGCGAAGAGAGGGGATGGGGTCTCCGAGCACCGGCTGCACAGGCACCCTCAGCTCCTCCTTCCCGGGCAGCCACTGCACCGGCCACTCACGGGAGCTGCGCGCTGCCGCAGCCCCGCCGCGCCGGCCACGGTCTCCCCGGACGCCGTCCCCTCTCGCCGCACGCCGGCCACGGCCAGGGGGCACTGCCCGCATCCTCTCCGGCTTCAGACCGCAGGCCCTGGCAGGCGGCTGGGAAGGGCACGGCCGACCAGCCCCCGGCCGCCTCCACGCTCACGGAGACCTGGGTGAGGGCTGCATTGCAGTCTTTCTGAGCGCTACCAACCTCCCAGCAAGAGCTCGGAGGCACTGCGTGCACAGGAAGCCGCCTCTGAATCAGAGATTGTGTGCGGTCCTGTTAACACCCGTGGCAGCCCCCTGGGGGCGGTGCCTTTCTGCATTCCCAGCCTGCTTCCTCGAGGCCGCGGGTCTGTGGTTCTCACCGGAGGACAGGACGGCCGTGACCTGTGCCGCGGGGCGAGCAAGGGGAGCGTGCGGGGCAGGAGGGGGTGTGCGTGAGGACGCACGGCCTCAGTGCCCGGCGCCTGGGGCCGCCCCCCCACCTGCTGCCCAGCACCACGCCCCAGCGCCCTGAGGAGCGGCGGGGACTCTCCTCGCACTTCTACTTCCTCCGTGGGCCCGGCCGCCCGCACGCCGCTCCCTCCACTGCACGGCAGCGCCATGAGCGGTCAGAGCGCGTGGAACTCAAACCACTGACCGAGCCAGAAAAAAACCCCTAAACCAAACTCAGAAAAAGGGACTTAAACGAGCAGCGTGCTCACCGAGTGACCTTCGATGCTCGTTCATTTGCTCACTGCACTTGGGGAGCGCGAACCATGTGCCACAGGACGCAAACCTCAGCGTCCTGATGGGACACGCTCCCGGGGGAGACCTTCGAGGACCAAGTCATTCCTAGCGTGAGGATGGCCAGTGTACCCGGGGGTGGAGGGGCTCTGCACATGGCTGGGGGGGTGTGAGGAGGACCAGCACACGGGTGGGAGGGGTGAGGGGGACCAGCACACGGGTGGGGGGTGAGGGGGACCAGCACACGGGGGGGGCTGAGGGGGACCAGCACACGGGGGGGGGTGAGGGGGGCCAGCACACGGTGGGGGAGAAGACGGGAGCCCCTGGGCCCCAGGGGAGCTTCCGGGAGGACAGCGGCCAGGAGCTGAAGCGCAGAGCTCTGTCGGGAAAAGGGACCTGAGGGAGACCCTGCAGGTGTGTGCGGTCCCTGCCACCACTGTGACAGACGGACACCGAGCACCTGGGACCTGAGGCAGGGGTCCCATGCGTGGTCGGGAGGGGCAGACTGTGGGCCGAGCAGGGGGCACCCCCACCCCCTCAGAGGTAACAGCCACCCTCCTGGAGGGGCTGCTCAGCTGCGCCGTCCGACCCTGAGCAGGTGCTGGGGAAGGGCAGGTGAGCACACTGGTCACCCCAGGTTCCGCACCACCACACAGCCAGTGGGCCCCTGCAAACCCTCCTCAGCTGAACCCCTCATGGCACCAGCTCCCCTTCTCCCCAGCGAGTCTTCTCCGACCCCCCCACCCCCCGTGGGGAGGCCCTCCCTCTGGCCGGTCACCCCCAACAGTCCCCACACCACAGGCAGTGAGTGGCCTTGCTGCGTGTGACCCCGCCGAAGCCCCTCCTGCTGGGGTGGCACCTCTGCACCTGCGGTGGCAGTGGGTCCCCACTGGAGCAGGTGCTCATGGAGAGCTCCCCATGGGTCGGCCACCTGCCGCTCCCGGGCAGCTGAGGACACTAAGGCCCAGGGAACAAGGGCCAGCCCGGGCGGGACAGCCGGGGTCTAACGCAGGCCCTGCGCCGAAGGGCTCTCCTAGACACCCGACCGAAGTTCATTAACACCCACGGGAAAGGACGAGGCTTCCCTGAGGCTTGACTCCGGTGTGGGGGTCAGATCTGTGGCCACACCACAGCCTCCCGACTCTGATCTCCCCAGCAGGTGAGGCGTGAAAGCGTTTCAGAGCACGGGCGGATTCCCGGACCACCTCACGGCACGGGGTGGGCCGTCAGAGGCAGGCGGAGAGGCGGCGCGAGGAAGTCTCCCTTTGCCGTCACTGGGCTTTGTACTCGGTTCAGCAGCCTCAGAGGGACTCGAATCAAACGCCCCTGGGCACAGGGAGGCCTGGGCACCGCCGGCAACTCTGCCTTTCAAACTGGAGATCAAGGCTGGTTCTCTGAGGCGGCGGCACGCTGCCGGCCCCAGCCACTCCAGCGCGGTAATGCACTCTCTCCGACTAATGGCCCGAGGCCCCGAGTCCGGGAGCGGAGCCCCGATCTCCCGCAGACTGGGCTGTCCCAGGAGGGCCACAGGAGCCCATGGGGTCTCACACCCACACTCATGCCTCCTGGCACAGACTGCGCCTGGAGGGGGCGCCGAGACCCGCCCCAGCAGTGAGAACTACAACGGGGCAGTGCGCGCTGGTGGGGAGAGACCAGCGGGGGTTGGGGGGCGTCTGGGGCCAGTGGGGTGATGAGGAGGAGCCCACTGAAGACCACGCAAACTGCTTCCGGGTCATCCATCCGAAAGCCAAGGGCAGCAAGCAGGCTCAGTGCACGGCGAGTGCTTCCCTGTGGTCACCACGTCAGACGCAGGGGTGGGGGCGGCCTGGTCTCCCCACCCCGGCCCGCCCTCAGCCCACGGGGGTGGGGTGCAGGGCAGACCTGCCTCCCCCAGCACTGGCCCTCCCGGCCACACTCACCCCTCAGAACCTGGGATTTCTTGCCTACAGGGAAGGAGGAAGACCCATCCCGAGGGGGGGTCCGACCAGCGGCCCTCGGGCTGCACGCGGCCCAGGATGGCTCTGAATGCAGCTGAACACAAAATCATAAATTTACTTAAAACGTTAGGGAGGTTTTTTTGTGATTAAGTGTTGCAAAGTATTTAACGTGTGGCCCGAGACAACTCTTCTTCCAGGACGGCCCAGAGACACCACAAGGCTGGACACCCAGGACGTGGTTTTTAACTAATGTGACGCGAGTGAACGTTCCCAGACGCGTAAGCGCAACTCCTGAGGCACGACTGCCAGGAAGCACAGCTGGCGCCTGCACCGGCCGGCGCTCTCCCGGCATCCCTGGGGGGGGGGGGCACGCCACGGGCCTCGGGCCGCGCACCGTCACCCGGAGTGGCCGCGGCAGAGTCCGCTCCTTAATTAAACAGCCATAACGGGATTCGTGATCTAACTCAGGCAAGCAGCTGCTAGTGTTAATAATGCCCACTTACATGAATTTGATACAAATTATGGAAGGTCTCATTTGGACACTTAACAAACGCTCCAGAGTATCACTATGATCTACAATGTTTATTACTTCAAAACCAGGCGACCCAGTCACCAACATTGCCATGAAAAAGGGCCAGGAGTGGGTGGTAAACTGTCCCACGGGAAAGTGCGGGCAGATCGGTCAGTCTCCGCCCCCGGCTGCTGGACCCGAAGGACGAAGGGCGTGGCCAAGAAGAAGAAGGGAGGGAGGGGCACGGAAGGAGAACGTGGGCTGCAGACAAGATGCCGCCGGGTGGGACGCAGGGTGGACCGGCGGTCTGCCACCGGCCTGACGGGGTCACGTCCGGTAAGACCCCGTGGTGGCCGTCAGATGCCATCTGGTCTCAGGAAGGGCAGGCACGCTTCTGCAGGGGACAAGGGGTTCGGGGCCTTCGAGCCTAAAACAGGAGCCGCCGAGTCCCCGGCCACGGTCCAAGGAGCCCCGGCGACAAGCAGCGGAGCCTCTCCACAATGCAGATCGGAACCGAAACGGCAGCGTGGAGGCAGCGCGGAAGCAGCGCGGAAGCAGCGCGGCGGACGCGAACCCCGAGGCCCGCCCCCAGAGAAGCGCACGGGGGTGCACAGGAGAACTCGCACTCGTTCGCTCCGAGCAGCACGAGCAGCACCGCTCACGACAGCCCGACGCACGGGCACCCGCACACCTGCCGCCGAGGGCGAGCGACGCCCGGCAGGAGCTGCTTCTGTGCCGGGGAGCGCAACTGGGCAGCCCCCCATCCCACCGCCTTCCAGGGCGCAGACGGACCCTGCAAACAGGACGCGCAGCAGAAGCAGCCGGTCCCACAGACACGGGCTGCACGTTCCACTTCCACGGAGTGTCCACAACCGGCGGTGGCACAGCCCCGACGCCACGCGGAGACCCCCGGGCCGGGCACAGGAGTCCGAGCGGCCGCCCCTGTGGGACCACCTCAGCGAAGGTGTTTCTGAAAAGCCGACACAACCCAGCCGAAGGCCGAAGAGCCCAGTGAGCATCACTTTATGAGACACAGCTCACCACCTCAGAGAAACAGAAAGGAAAAATTCCGCCCCTCGAAATGCATTACTTTGGGGGTACCCCTTCCAAATAATTTTAAATAAGCTTCCTGCTGTTCAAAACAACTCACAAGTATTTTTAAAAGGCTTTATTTACTTTTAGAGAAAGAGAGAGGGAGGGAGGGAGGGAGAAAGAGAGGGAGAGAAACATCGGTGGGGGAGGGAAACATGGATCGGTTGCCTCACATGTGCCCTGTCCCCGAACCCGCAACCCAGGCACGGCCCCGACCGGAATCGAACGACGCCCGCCCCACTGAGTCACACCCCGTCAGGGCCTCGTAACTGTTTTTGGTAACTTTCCCGCCAAAATCTCAGAGCTCACTGATTTTTCAAGGAAAAAATGGATTTTCCCTTTAGTGTAAAATACCAGCTGCACATGTATATACGTGTAGTACTTTCAACCCTGAAAGAGCATCCCTGGGAAAACTACGGCCCCACCACCCTGCCGCTCGGCTCCACCGGGAAACAAACCGGGCACCTGGCCTTGGACCTCGCAGGGCGATCTGCCAGACCCGAAGGCGGGCAAGTCAAAGGAACCACGTTCTGTGACTGAACAGAGCACTCCCACAAACCAAGGTCAGCCTCGGCGCCAAGTAAACAGCTGCCTGATTCAGAGGGGGCAGCGGCCCGGCCCGCGCGCAGAGCTCCCGGCGGCCTCCGAGGGGCCCGTCCGTCTCGGCGCCGCCCGCCGGCAGAGAGCCACGTGGCCGCCTGAGCACGGTCGTGTCATCGTCCCAAAGCGTCATCGCAGGAACGTGTTGCTATTTTCCGCAGGAAGAGAATCGTGTCTACTCATCACTCACAATGAGTCAGCCGGCGTATAAGATGTTTTACATAATGGGAAATTTATTGTGACCCAAAAGTTCAGCATGTTCTCATTAAGTTACCAGAAGTTACAGATGTGAAGATACTTCTGTTAACTCAACCAAAATCAAGAAAAGAAACTGCTTCAGATGTGCACACATTTTCGGTCTGGTAGGTCTAACTCTCTTTATGCCGCCGTATTTCAACTCCCTCGGGGCGCTGGGCTCTGCAGCGGAGACACTGGGTCCAGAAAACCTGCACACCACCGACGGCACCGGCCGCCCGGCGGCTCCGGTCTGCGTGCACACCCCGCGGCGGAGCGGTTTTTCCAGAACGCTGACGCCGTCTGAGCGGAGCCTCCCCACGGGGCCCCGCTGGGAACTGAACGCTCTGCGGAAAATCTTACAGTGCGGCATCCACTCACCGTTTCCCCACGTGGCATCGAGTGCCTTTTTCAATCCCAGTGAAGGAAGATATTTAAGCAACCAATCACGCGGCACGTTTCCGGACCCGTTCAAAAGCCTCTGTCACAGACGGCATCGCACCCCGAAGGCCGCACTGGAAACGGACATGCTAGTTCATGCAACGCAGGCGCGGACACTGGAACTGACACACAGGTACAGGCTCCACGAAAGGAAGCCTTCCCAGTTCCTCACACATCACGGCTGGTGGCCAAGGTGACGCCGCCAGATACTGTTTACGGCGCAGGCTGGTCCCCAAAGGAGTAATTATACAACTGCAAGGAGTCACCCCGAAACTCGGGGCCACGCCCCATCCTGCTGCTGTTGCCCACCAGGTGTGTCTCGAAAGGAAGTTTTTACAACACAAACTCTAGTCCTAAGTATCTTAAAATACACCACCAAAGACCTTCTAAGACTTTTTCAAAACTGTAGTATCTCTCAGAACGCCGGAGAGGCTGGACGTGTGTTTCTGAGCGCCAGGGCTCGTTAAACCGGAAGCCAAGTGGCTCGGACAAAACTAATTCTGAACTGGAAGAACAGTCTCCACCGTGCACGCTCAGATGCGAGTTAACACACGCTGCGTAGCTGAGCACAGTCCACAGAAAGACTGCGGAGAGAACGCCGAGCGACACCACCCCCAGCGACTGACCGATTCGCCCGCGTCTGCGGCGAAGGCTCGGGGCACGCAGAGTGAGACCACGGGTCTGCGGGCCGGCCCTTCAGTTTCCATAGCGATGGTGGGCTTCCCTGCAGCCTGGCAATCCCACGCTTTTCTCAAAATGCAAGCCCCACCTCAGAAAGCAGGTAACCTTATTTAAAGCTATCTAACTACATCAAAAATGCACCTTAAAAATATTAAAATACAACTATACTCACATTTTAAAAGTCAGGAAATGTGCATTAAATTCTTCTAACCCCTGCCTGCCTCCAGCAGTAAGACGGTGGGCAGGTCGGTCCAGTGCTGAGGGCCAGACCCACCAGCAGAGGGCAGAGAGGGGTCAGAAGGGGGGCACCCTGCCCTTGACCTTGGCCAGACCCCCAGGAAGGGGATGCAGGGTGGTCCAGGGCGACCGCCCCCTACACTCCCTGGGGCAGAGAGCGATGCCAGGTGCCAGGCCCTGGGCAGCACACGGGGGGCAGGGGCGCGGCCGGGCCTGCAGGGCGCCTCCCGGTGCGAGCTCGTCACACCCCAGCCCGGCCGTGCTTTTCCTTCCAGCAGGTGGCGTGAGGACGGACAGACATCCACTGAACAGGTCCACCGCCCCTCGTCTGCGGCTCTGAACCCCCCAGAGCCGTGCAACGGCCCCCGCAGCCACCGGACGGCAGGCCCCGATGCCGGCGCGGCTGCTGCGGGCCCGGGCCACGCGGTGCCGCCACGAGAACCTCTGTGTGGGGCACCAGGCGCTGCCCAGGGCGTTCCGCCCTGTGCGGCAGAGCCGCCGCCCCGTGCTCAGGCCTCAGACACCCCGAACCCCGCCCGCCGCCACCTGAAACGGGCACAGCGGCGCTGATGACAAAGGGGCGGGCGGTGGCCACAGTGACCGCCGGCCCCTCACTGGCCAGCAGACAACACGACCTGGATGGAAAGTCCGGGCATGTCGGACTGTTGTGCAAACTTTCTGAGCACAAGTGTGCCCGGCCCTCACCCACGCCGGCCACGCCAGGCTGGAAACAAGACCACCGTGGCCGCCTCCACCACCCCTCCGCCCGGAGGGGGCACCGAGGGCAGTAGGCGAGCGGCCTGGCGACGGAGGCAGCCGCCCACAGGGGCCTGTGCAGAGGGCCGTCAAGGAAGCCTCAGGCGGGCAGAGCCGGGGGCTCTGGGAACTCAGGGCAGGCGAGGGGAGGAGCGGGGGCGGTGCCACGCAGCCCCCAGGCTGCGGAGAACGGGACGCAGTGCGCCCTGGTCCTGCAATTAAACCGCGGGTTGCAAATCAAGCTC
Organism: Trachops cirrhosus; assembly: GCA_028533065.1. NCBI lineage: Eukaryota > Metazoa > Chordata > Mammalia > Chiroptera > Phyllostomidae > Trachops > Trachops cirrhosus. The sequence goes on along the minus strand of CM052538.1, from coordinate 193,245,789 downwards.
CTTGCAGGCCTGGGCCGTCCCACCTGGGGCCGTCCCACCTGGCGTCAGGAGGGACCAGACCTCTGGCCCCCATTCCGGGAGGGGCTGTGGGGATCTGACTGTTCACAGTGCTGCCCACGAGGAAGGCTGAACTCCTCCACGAGGAGGAATTTACGCACTGGGGGAGGGGCTCAGTCGCACTAAGATGGGAGGGAGGGAAAAGCCAGCAGGCGGCTGATACAGAGGCAGAAGCCGAGCAGTTCAACTCCATTGGCTGCTGAGTGCTGCAGCGTGCTGGCTCGCCCGAACCTCCTCTCGGGGAGTAAAGGACGTGCAGCGTATCTGCTCAGCTTTGAAGAAAACCGGTAAGAGGTTTACTGGAAAGTCCTCGGAGGGGTGACGGGTCAGGGGCCCCGCCTTCCTCCTCGTCCTCACCCCTGGGGGGTGGGGAGCGCAGCCGGGATGCAGCAGCACGGAATGAGGCCCCTGCCCAGAGACCCTCGCGACACGTGAGCGCAGGGTCATCTGCGGCAGCTGCAACGCTCTGTTAAGGGTAACGAAACGGGCGAACGCGCCTCCAACTCTTCAAGGTTAAAGGCTCACTTGAGAGATTTAACAACATAATAATGAAGTGGCTTCTCAAACGTTTCCACCAACGTGCCCCACGCAGCCCCCAAGGCACAGGAGAGAGAACCCCGAGGGTAAGCACTCTAAAGTAACTCAATTCGTGTCAAATCTTGTTTCTTATTAAAAATTCATGCAAATCTTACATTTAACTCCAGGACCAGGCCTACGACACCCCGTCCCTCCTCATCACTCTCTGCTTCCGGGGACCCACGCTCCTCTCGAAGGCCGGCCGGCCCGCCGGCCCGCACTGCCTCCCCCCGGCCCTGTGAGCAGGGACCCCGCTCCCTCTCGGCCTCTCTCCAGCCTGCCCAGCTCCCCACCCGCCCACTCTGCCCACCGGAGGGCAAACGCGCTCAGGGAGTGGTGAGTGCGCACACCCGTTCTCCCCGAGCACTGCCGCTCGCCTCCCACCCCAGCCCGCAACACCACTCTGGCCCAAGTCCCCAAGACCCCCGTGTCCCCAAACCTGGTGGTCCCTCCCACTCAACCTGCCCGATGCCCAGGCGGATCTCCTGACTCCAAACCCGCAGCTGCAGCCCCAGCGCCCGGCGGTCTCCAGACCGGTACCGAGCGCCCACTCCCCAGGACTCTCACTGTCCCCTCCCACTGACCCGCCGCTAGCAGTGCCTGGGTCAGCACATGACACCAGGCCGCTGCTTAGGTCACACGCCCCACACCCACCCCATCAGCAAAGACGTGCTGCTCCGCCTTCCGAACGGGCACCCAACGCAACCACTTCTCACCGAGCTCCCGCCACACCGGCCTCCTTGCTGCCCCTGAAACACGCAGAGCGTGCTCCCGCATCAGGCCCTTTGCCCCTCCTGCGCCGCCTCCCCGAAAGCGCCCCCCACCCAGAGCTTCACCTGGCTCCCCACCCTGCTTCTCGAGGCCCCCACTCAGCGCTGCCCTGCAGGCCGGCCGCCCCTGAGGACTCTGCCTGGCGGGGCCCCTCCCACACTGGCCCAGAGGCCCGTGCCCTTGTCCTTCCCAACACCGCTCTGGGGCACTAGCTGACACTGGTGCTGGTGTCCTGACGAGCCCCCCCCCCCCCCCCACGAGAACATAAACTTCAAGAGGAAGGGCGTGGGGCGCGTTCACCACTGTGTGGACAGCTCTCGGAACAGAACCTGGCGTGTGGTGGGAGGGGCTGGTTCAGTATTTGCTCAGTCTGTCCACAGCCTTATCTCGAAACATTATTTCTGGTTCGCGTGAAAAGCTTCCTCCATGCACTCGACCCTGCAACGCAGACACACAGCACACACCTTCCCCGCGTCCTCCTGACGAACCGTGTCCTGGCGGCGCCCGGGCCCTGGCTGCTCCGTTCCCGATCACGGTGCCGCGGAAGGCCACGGAAACCACCTTCGTGTCCGACGAGGGAGAGCTGGGTCGGGAAACGCTCACCCGGCCGCGAGAAGGCAGGCAGCCCTGCCACCGCGGCGCGCGGACGGGCCTGGGGCGCTGTGCCCAGGGGGAGGCCGGACGTGGAGGGGCGCAAAATGGACGAAGGGAGTGCACACGGACAGACTCCAGGTGCGAGATAAACAAGACCTGGACGTCCAACCCGAGGC
>CM052538.1:193194565-193243115 GCA_028533065.1 Trachops cirrhosus | reverse complement strand
GTTATCCAAATTAAAGGCTCTTAAACATCAAAGGATATTATCAACACTGTAAAAAAAAAACCCTACAGAATGAAAGAAAATATTTGTAAGTCATATATCTAATAAGGGTTTAATATCCAAAATGTATAAGGAGCTCTTACAACTCAACAACAAAAAGACAAACCCAACAGGGGCAAAGGGCTTGTGTGAACAGAGGCTGTTCCATGAAAGATACACAATGAAAAGGTAATAGGTGTTCAGTATCGCTGGCCAGCAAGGAAGTGCAACGCCACAATGAGATACACTTTACATCCACTCAAACAGCTTTAAACAGAAAAGCAACACAAATGTTGCCAAAGATGTGCAGAAACTAGAACCCCAGCGCTGCTGACGGGAGTCAGTTAAATGCAGAATCACCACGAGACCAGCATTTCTCGAGAGAAAGGAAAACAGGCCTCCCCAGACAGGAGCAGGCGGTGGCCGTCACAGCCGGGAGGCGAGAGCCACCCAGACGCCCTCTGGGCCAGGCACCTGCACGGTGGCGCAGACAGGCCGCGGGACCCTGCTCAGCCGCCGGGAGAGCAGAGCGCTGACACAGGCCGCAGCCTGGACGCCGCCTGCAGCATGGTGCCGGGCACGAGCGAAGGAGCCGGACACAGGGCTGGTCACGGGGCGGGGCTCCTTCTGCAGACGACCCGGAACAGGCGAATCCACACAGGCAGAAAGCAGATCAGAGAAGGGGAATAGGAAACGGTTACGTAAGGAGTGCAGGGGGTTTGCTGGGCGGTGGAAAAGTTTTGAAACCAGAGAGAACCGGGGTTTGCACAACACTGTGAACACACTGAACATCGCCACGCTCTGTCTTGAAACGAGCTAACTGTGCGCCGTGTGAACTGTGCGCCCTGTGAACTGTGCCTCGTGAAAGACCATGTGCTTGGGCTGCAGTCCGCTGATCCGCTGATCCGGTCACCCGCACTCGAGCTCCCGGCGCACGGGTCGGTCGGGGTGGCGCACACAGCCGGCTGCGGCGAACTGAAAGAGCGCGCGCAAGGGGCGGGTGAACGAGGACGCACGCTGCGTCGTGTGTGTGCGTGTGCGTCTGTGCGCGCGCACACCCAGGACAGCGTCCTTCCCACAGGACTCAGCTCTCTGAGCACTGCTCTCACCCGGGACCTGCTCATTGCCTTTTACAGAGAGGGGAAGGGACGGGGAGACAGGGAGAGCAGCAACGATGGTGGCCTCTCCTAGGCAACCGGATGGGGGACTGAACCCACAACCCAGGCACGTGTCCTGCCGGGGAATCAAAGCCCGCACTCCAGCCGAGCCACGCCGGCCGGGGCAACGTGGGCTGTTTTAATCCGGGTGTTCAGTTGCCCCTGCAGGTGTGGCTCAGGGGATTGAGCGTGGGATGCAAACCAAAGGGTTATTGGTTTGATTCCCGGCCAGGGCACATGCCTGGGTTGCAGGCCAAGTCCCCAGTAGGGGGCGTGCAAGAGGCAGCCACACATTGATGTTTCTCTCCCTCTCTTTCTCCCTCCCTTCCCTTCTCCCTAAAACTAAAGAAAGAAAAAAGAAAAAAACTGGGGTGTTCAGGGAAGATCCCCTGGAGGGAGTCTTTGAACAGACACCAGAATGAGTTGAAGAATACTGTTCAGCTAAATAACGAAAGAAAATAACGTACTAAAACACAGATTTACCTTTATCACAGACCCACATATGCAAAAGCTGCTTTTCTAAAACACCTAAATACGATGTTCCTTTCTGTGCAAAGAGACAGTAATTGTGCGTTTCCAGACCTTTCACTCTTTGGTGAAGATCATTTCTTTACAGCCCAGGAATGTACTTCTCCTCCCCGCCCCCTGCAGGACCATCTCCGGGGCCAGGCCGTACTCCCGAGAGGGCCCGTCACCCGCCTTTGGGAGACCGCTCGGGCAAGGAGAGAGGCAGCCGAACTAGCCCTTGTGAGAGGCTGGGCTCTCACATCGTCACTTTCAATCCCCAGAGCGACCTTTTCCTAAACGACAACTCTGAGGTTCAGAGCAAAAGCTACTTGCGTCACAGCCGAAGGAAGGTCAGAAGTCCAATCAGGCCTGACTTCCAACCCGTACTCCTGGCATACGGACACAAGTCCCATTTCTGCTGAGCACATCTTCGGCCAAACCATGAACCCACCACGAAGTGGCCTGTCCTCAGGGTGCCTGTGGTCGTAACGGCACCCCCCGGGATGCCCTGGGGCACCCCTCACCCTGGAGGGGGCAGGCTGGCTCCCCACACAGAGCCCTGCAGGCCCCTGGCACTGCCTCCACCCAAAAGGGCCACCTCGTGAAGGAGCACCCTGTCCCTGCAGCCTCGGCGTCCTGCTGGGCCCGTTCCTCGCAGCCCCTTCGGGAGCAGGCACAGGGGGCTGGGACACAAGCCCCCCCGTGGCTGCCCCTCCCGGCTCCCTGGGCACGAGGAGGCAGCGGCCCAGCAGGAGCGCCACGCGCAGTCCCTCCCAAAGAGCAGGCGCCGACACCACTCCCCTGCCAACTGCGGGGAAGGCTTCTTTGCCTTTAACGTGTGTTCCCACCAGGGACCCGCAGCTCTAATTAAATCCCAGGTGAATAGCGGGAACCTTCGCCGGGCCGGGCCATGACCGGGGTGCTGTCTACAGAGTGACCAGGCCTCGGGGACTTGCTCGGCACGGACACACTGACGCTGACAGAGCCCTGTCCAGACACGATCTCTAAACACCATCATCATCACCCGATAGATACCGGTTTAAACGTAAACTGGGAGGAAGAGAGGGGAACGCACGCACAGGAGGAAATCAGGTTTGGGGCTGCCACTCAGCAAGATGCAAGCAGCACGTGAAGGGCGCTTTAACTGGGTCTGTGTTTTAATTTTGTATTTACTGATCTTTCAGAGAGAGGAAGGGAGGAAAAGGGAGGAGAAGGGAAAGAAAGAGAAACATCAATTTGCTGCTCCACGTACTGATGCAGTCATGGGTCGGTGCCTGGATGCACCCCGACCGGGGATCGAACCTGCAACCTTGGTGCATCAGGACGACGCGCCAACCACCAGAGCTGTCCGGCCAGGGCTTTCACGGAATGTAAAGGCTGCTGAGTGGAATGTCGCTGCCCTAGGAGCATAACTCAGAGCAGGAGGAGGAAGGGAGTGCCGGCTGGGAAGAAGTCAGCACAGGCAAAGCAGGTCTGGAGGAGAGGAAAGGCAGCAGGCGAAACGCTGGGGACACACACAGCTGCTTTGAAAAGCACCGTACAGCGGCAAAGCTAAAGCGTTTAGGACCTGGAGGCAAAACTTAAAAGCCTAGAGTATGGACCAAATCCCAAAGTCGACCGGGAGCCAGCGCAAGCGGCCCGCGGAGCACAGGGAAGAGGACCGGAGCCCGGAGTCCCACAGGCCTGCCGCTGCTCCTTGTCCCTGGGAGACGGCCGCCTGGCCTCCGCGTCGGGCTGGCGCCGGGGTGGCACCACGGGCGGCGGCCGGCTCCGACACCAACGGGTGCAGGGGACCTGGGCAGACGCCTGGGCCTCTGCCCTGAGCCCGCCCCCCCAGCTCATCCGCGGGGGTGAACCCCCCCTCTGCTGGCTGTCCCGGCGCCCCCCACTGGTGCGTGACCAAAGGCGTCCTCCGGCTGCCTCGCCCGCCTCACAGTGGCGCCCGGGAGACAGTGTGGTCACCAAGCATCTCACCTGACTTGTTAGCTTTGGCAGCCAGCACTGACTGCCCTGAGTAAGTTCTCAAAAAATGTGTGTTGACTAAATAATCCTCCACTACCGCAAGCTGGAACTGGACGCCAAACAGCTCCCCGGAGCGGGCAACTCTCGGGGCAACGAAGAACAGAACGCAGGGAAGAGCCCCACGCCGGGCGACTGGTCCCGCCTCGCCGCGCCCGGCCTGGGAGCGCCCCTCACCGAACACGCGGAGCCCGGGCCGCCTCCCGGGGGCGAGGAGGGGACTCCCCTGGGAGGTCTCCACGGCCCTGCCGAGACCCGACACGCACGTGCACGTCCCCGCGCCCCCACGCACGGACGCTGCCCTCAGTCCTGTGGGCGTCCACTCCTCTCCTCACGAGCGGGTGCTGTGGGCGCTGGGCACGGCCCCTTCCCAGGCAGGGAGACCGACTCCGGGAGGCCGGAGGCAGGACCTCGCCCCCCGTGTCTGCGCAGGCCTCCCACCATGCCATGCTGCTCGAGCTGAGCGGGTGGGGGGGGGGGCACAGCCCTGGGTCACGTGGCCGGACGCCAGGGAACCCCCAGAGAGGACAAGGATAAACACAAGGCACCTTCTGGGGGTCAACTACACTCAAAACTGGGGAAACAAAGTGTGTTTATGTTAGACAAATCAGACATGTCACTGAGTGCAACGTGAAATTCGTAGTCAACGTTAAGATAAAATCTAAAGGGTCCGAGACAGACCGCGCTAAAGACGCACCGTGCCCGCCGCACACAGGAAAGCCCCCTGAAAGCAGAACGCTGCATTCGCCCCTGAACGGCGCCTCACACATCGGCCGTTCCTAACGCACGAGGACAGACAGAGCTTAATTTCTACAAGAAATTTGTGACTTCCGGGCATTACTGGGCCAGGAAGGGCGGCAGAGATCTGGTCTCCCTGCTCCTCCGAGTCGTGAGAAGCACCCAAGAGCCCTGGCTGCTGGGGCTCAGTGGGCTTGGCGCGTGCCCGCGAACCAAAGGGTCGCCGGGTCAGTTCCTGGTCAGGGCTCCTGCCTGGGTTGCGGGCGGGGTCCCCGGTGGGGGGGACATGTGGGAGGCAACCACAACACTGGTGTTTCTCTCCCTTCCTTCCTCCCTCCCTTCCCTCCAAAACTAAATATATGAACAAAATCTTTAAAAATAAAAGGCACCCAAGAAAGCCACAATGTCAAAGGAAGTCTCCCATCACACCAGCCCCAAATGTACCCAGCCAGGGCGCTCCCCACTTTCAGAAGGGGGCCGGCGGGGGCACAGTCAAGGCGCGAGGCTTGTGCCTCGCCCAACTGCCCGTGCCCAACTACGTGGGCCCGAGGTGCGGCGGCTGCCCCGGGTCCAGGGCCCCACGCCTGCAGGCACCACACACACACAGGGGGAGGCTCTGCCCCAGCCCGGCCCCGGGGGAGGGCCGGGGCGGCACGCACATCATTCCCGCTGGTGCGCACAGGCCTCCTACCGGGCGTCCCTCTTCTGGAGTTCAAGCGTCGTCTCTGAAAACTTCGCTCCGTCACCGTGGCACGGAGGCGCTCCGGGTTCACCATTTTCGTGCCACTGCTGTCCTGAAGCAGGGCGTCCGCCCCGCAGCCCGCGTGCAGCCCAGGAGGGCCGTGAACGCGGCCCAACACGAAACCGAACGTTTCCGTAAAACACCGTGAGATTTCTTCTGTGATTACGTGTAGCGACCCCCTGAATGCGCGGCCCAGGACAGCTCTTCTTCTTCCGGTGTGGCGCAGAGACGCCGGAAGGCTGCACGCCCCGCCAAAGAGTCTGCGGGGCCATCGGGCCAGCCAAGTGTGCTCTTGTCTCCGCTCACGAAACCGCGTTTCCAATAAATACGCTTTCGGGCTTCGCCGCAGAATCGAGTGTTTGAACGGGAAAGGAAATCAGGATATCGAAGCAGCACGTGTGACAGCTTTCCTGGCGGAATGGCATCGTGAGAAGTCACCAAAAGTTCTGCATTCGGAAACATGTGGCATCCAAGTCGGCAGGGAGCAAACCCTTCCAGTCAATCACGAAATGAAATTATAGGGCCCACTTCTTTGTTTCCACTTCTTTCTTTCTTAAGAGCTAAAGAGGTTTGGGTCATTTCAGGGGGGGAGTCCCTGGGCAAAGGGCTTTTTTCCATTTACACCCCCCACCCTTTTTTTCAGGCACCCTGCCTATGTGGAGGAACAGCAGTGAGCCCCACCCAGGGTGGGGCTGGCTGCTGGGGTCCCCACCGCAGACCGGCCCCTCCACGGGGCAGACCGCCTGACCCACTGGAGCTCCGGGTCCCCAAGGGCCTGGGAGGAGACAGAGAAGCCTGGGACGGCGGCACCCGGGCGCCCACGGAGCAGCAGCATCACCAGCACCGCGCCTCTGGTGAGCAGCAGCTGGGCGGCAAGTCGCCAGATCCCGCGGTTCGGAAACACTGAGGGGCCTGGTGAGGACTGCCATTCTCGGCCCCCTCCCGTGCCACTTCCTGGAAGCCTCCCCAAGACCCAGGCCAGCTGGGAGCTCTCCCTTCTCTGAACAGCCCCAGCCCCCCAGCCCCCCACTCCACCCGCTGCTTCACTGTGGCCTCCGCCCCGTGAGGCCGGACTTTCTCTCCAGGGGTCCTCACGGTCCTGCTGAGTGCAGGGTGGGGAGCTCTCCCTCCTCCCCGCCCTGGCGCCGGCTCTGTCACTCCCCACAGGTCCTGCACCGCCTCCCCGGGCACAGGAGCCCAGATGCCCGGACTTGTGCAGACCACGCCTTTACAGGCAGGCGGCGTCTCGAAGTCATCCTGGCACTGTAACCAGAACATTAGGGGAACTCGAGGCACATTAATTGAACATTAAATTAAATGAGAAAAAGACTCCCAAGTCCCAGCTAACGATCCACTTGTCTCGAGGAATGAGAACACAGGAAGAGATTCCAACCTGATGCCCGCGGTTGACAGAAACCGGGAGTCAGCTGCATTCACGCCACCTCACCACCTGCCCCCCTCGGCCCACAGCATCCGAACAGGGAGACAGAAAAACCCGGCCAAGGGCAGGTTCTAATGCTTGCCCATACCAACCTCCCCCTCCTTCCTCCGCCGGTCAGTTCCCAGCGCCCACCACATCCGGGTCGGCCCTGTGCAGAGCACAGTCAGAGAAGGCTCCCTAACATGAGAAGGCTGCTTTGTGTTTTTTAGTTAATTAGGAATAATAGATATTACCCGAACACACACAATGTTTGCTTACATTTCCTCCTTTTCTAGTTTAAAATTGCATTTCCTGCCCTGGCTGGTGTGGCTCAGTGGATTGAGCGCCTGCCTGTAAACCAAAGGGTCGCCCGTTCGATTCCCAGTCGGGACACACGCCGAGGTCGTGGGCCAGGTCCCCAGTAGGGGGCGCATGAGAGGCAACCACACACTGATGTTTCTCTCCCTTTCTCCTTCCCTTCCCCTCTCTAAAAATAAATAAATGAATAAAATCTTCCTTAAAAAGTAAAATATAAAAAAATAAAGTTGCATTTCCTTCTATTTCCATCAGCTCCTTTGGACCCGCAGCCAGCTCACAGCAGGCTGCACCACCCGCGGGCATCCTCTCTGGCCCTCCTGCCGGCAGGAATCAGGCCCTCTGGCTTCGTTCCTCTTGCCCAGCGCCGGTCCAAGCATCCTCTCCACCTTCAGGCCTCGGCTGCCTCTCTCTGGTCGCCTTCTGAATCCACAGGCCTCGCCTCCTCCTCTCCCCCTCCACAGCTCTCTTCCCAGTTTCTCTGTATCTTAAGTCAATGTTATGCCTCTCCTAACCCCCACCCCCAGATAATTCCCCTTCCTCTGTGAGCGCCTGTAAAGGAGCCCCCAAGGGGTCCTGATCCCCTGGAACCATGTGGAGGACCTGGGCCGTAAGATGTCTCCTCTGCTAAGTTACAGTTCTTAAACTGACCACTGCAAGGAGACTCAGCTGTTGCGTAACACCTGATAGGTTAGTTGGCTCGCCACTGCGAGAGTCTCACTGGAAGAAGGGGAGAGCAGAGATGGGCAAATTTAACGCAATTTCCTTTGTTTGCTCGTGCTGGCCCGGACTTGCAACACCGAGATGACAGTCTTATCCTTCTTGAAGTACAGCTTTAGCATCATCAGAAAAAAGGACTTTAGAGGAGTAAACCATTTTCACCCTTCGGCTCATGAGCATATCTATGCTGACAACCCCCAGCAAGGTCCCTCTCCACCTGCAGAGTCAAAAATGAAAGGGACTCTGGCAGATTTCGATTCTGTTTACAAAATCCTGAACACGGGGAAACGGCGAGAAGCGACCGAGATGCTTCCATTACATGCAGGACCTCGTTGAGGGCACGAGCAACAGTGGGGATGTTTCGTAGGAATATTGTTTAACCAGAGCGGCGGGCGCTGCTGTCCGCCTGGCGCCCGTGGAATGTCTGTACACCCTTCCCGCTGAGTGAGGCCATCTTATTAATTCCAAAATGAATGGGTAGCGTCCAAGGAAAATAGCCTGTCTTCTTTCCGCCTCACAGAAAAATTCACATGAGTGTCTTAAAAAAAAAAAAAGTCTGGAATTCTCCCTGCCAGCTCCCCCTGCGTGCCTGACTCCTGCATTGTGACAGCTGGCACAGATGGCGTCTGGGAGAGACACCTCACATCGCAGACCTCGCGGGGCTGAGGTCTGATCTCCAGGAGGGATGCGGGACTCCCCAGCCGCGCTCCCGCCACCTGCACCCACCCTCGCGGGGGCCCCCAATCCTGCAGGGCATTCCCCAGTTCTCACACTGGGAAGGCTTATTTTGTTTTGGCCGAAGAATCTGTCGCCTCCCGACTGATTCTGAACACACACCTTGTCACAAGACAGGGACCAGGCAGACCCTCGCTCCCGCTGGAAGAGCCAATGGCTGTCCTCACTGGGGCCAGACTCCTGCCCAGGACGCAGTCTCGTCCCCGGGCCATTTCCAAAGACGTGAAAGGCGTGAGGGGGCTTCGGCACCAACTGCTGGCCCCCCGGGTCATTTCCTTACGGGAGGACTTCACAGACACACAGGGGACAGAGCACAACACGTCCAAAAGCTTCACCCGTGTTGCTCACCGCAAACGCCAGAGGAAAAAAAATTATGGCTCCTCCTCAGTGGTGTGCTGTGAATGTAAATCAAGAAGCGGCAACAACGCTGCTCAGCACGGCCCTTATGACTCCACAGAAATACACGCACAGGGCGCACACTCACACACACACAGCCCCGTGTCACTCGGAAATCTGATTCACAGCTTCACACGAGAAACGTGACATAAAACTGCCTCCTCCAGCGGCCCGGGAACCGAAGGCTTCTTAAATTTCAGAGCACGTCCACAGCGCCCCATCCATTTCCATCTCGTGCTACGCTTCCCAGCTAAAGGTGAAGACTCTCCCGCACAGGATCCTCCCCAAAGGTCTGCACATCAGAGCGCGGTCCCCGCGGGGCCACGGTGGGCAGGCGGCGGAGCGCGCGAGCGGCAGCCCGGCGCCTGCGGGCGGAATTCGCCCCCGGCCGGCGGCGCAGCGCTCGGCCCAGGGCGCCCGTTCTGACCTTCCGCGTCAGCGAAGGTGGAATGCGTGCTTTCTGCCCCAAACGGGGGCCCGGGCCCGCCCGCCGCCAGGCCACTGCAGCTCGGACTATGAATCAGTCGGAGGCTCATCTGCAGAGGAATGACTCAGTATAAACTTTTAAATAATGGCTCAAAAAGAGACACGCCGCCGGCCCGGAGCGAGCACGCCCGTCCGTGCGGACACCGAGCCAGCCGGCTTCTCCCGGGACGGACGCCCGCCGCGCAGCAGATGCTGCTTTCTCGCCGCCCCGAGCAGGGTCACGTTCGCAGGAGGCCTGGGCGCCCCGTTTCCTGAAAAGCCACGGAGCCCCGGCCCCGGGCCTGGCCCCGGGCACAAAGTTTCCCGAAGTTGAGGCGTCCGGGCGGCGGGCGGGCCGGCGGGGACCGGGCGAGGCGGCGCCGCACCGGGCACCGGCCGCCGGGCGCCGGGCCTGCGCCGCCCCGGCCCCGCGCCGCCGCCGAGGGCGCGGGATGGAGCCCCGAGACAGACCCGCCGGGCCCGCCCGCTCGCCGCCGCCGCCCCTTACCCGCGGTCCGCCGCCGCTCGCCGGCTCAGGGGCTCCGGGCGCGTCCTCCGCCGCGGTCCGCAGCGTCCTGCTCCCCGGGCAGCCCCATGTCGGGGGGCGGGGAAGGGCCGGCGGCCGCCGCCGCCGCCGGCTGGAAAGTCCCTGCTGGGCTGCAACCCGGCTCGCGCACGCGGCGCCCGGCCGCGCCGCGCTCCCTCGCGCCCTCACGCTCCCTCTCGCAGCACTTCCTCTCGCGCGCTGGAAATCCCCGCCGGCCGCCGGAGCGCGCCCGGAGCGCGCCCGCCCCGCCCCCGCCCCCGCCCCGCCCGCGCGCGTGGGAGCCGCCGGAGCCGCCGGCGCGGCCGGGCCCGCGCGCGCCCGCGCCTGGTTGCTAAGGCCCTCCGCGCCGCGCCCGCGGGCCGGCCTTAGCAACGGCGCCGCGGCGGGGGCGGGGGCGCCCGAGGCCGCCCCCCGCGGCCCCGCCCGCCGCCGCGCGCCCCGCCCCCCAGCTCGGCGCGGCCCCCGCCGCCGTCCCCGCCCCCGGCCGCCGCGCGCCCAGGCGTCCCCCTTTCCGGGTCAAAAAGCCACGCAGGCCGCGTGGGGCCCGAGAGGTGCAGGTTTCCTCGCGGTCGGGAGCGATGGCGTCACCCAGTTCACCAGGGCGGCCGCCCTCCCTCACACTCACACGGCCACACTCATGGCCACTCACACACACTCGCGGGCACCACATTCACATGTGTTCTCAGGCTCACACACACACACACCCTCGGACAAACATTCTTACACAGTGACACACGCACACACTCAAACATTCTTCTGCACTGTCACACACTTGTTCACACACACAGGCACTTGGGGTCACTATCAGGCACATTCGCGTAGACATGCTCACGTGCTCCCTCATTCATACACACATCCGCACGCGTGCCAGCACACACGCACACACTCACACGTGTGCCGTCCCTCACACGAACACGCAGGAGGGTGAGGCTGACGGTGACCCAGGCTGCCTGGGCCACTGCTCTTCCTACTGAGAGGGGGTCAGCTCAGCCCCCCTTTGGCTGGACTTCCTCTCCTCCCAGCCAGGCTGGGTCGAGGTGGAGTGTGAATCGGGCAGCCAGCGTGCTGAGAGCGCCCAGAGCTCTCAGCTGGCCTGACTGCGCCGCTCCTCCGGTGACCCCAGGCCTCCTGGGGCCCGCTGTGGCCTCCTAGGCCGGGGGCACCCACTTCTCCAGAGGCATCAGCCCTCTGACCGCGGAGCCATCCAGGGTTCCCCGGCCTCGCCTGAGACTGCACCCAGCCAGGCCCAGTGAGCGGAGGGCCTGGCTCTGGGAGGCTCCAGGTGGACAGAGCCGGGAGCCCGCCTCCGTGCGAGCCAGCACGTCAACACCCAGGAGACAGCGCGGCCTCTCGTTTTTCTCTCCTCAAGACTGATAAAGATTCCCGGATCAAACGCGCAATGCAGCGTGCAGATGAGGTTTTATGGAACTGTGCACCTGGAACCTACGAAATCATATTCACCCATGTCACTCCAGTACATTCAATAAAAAAATTAAATAGAAATAAGACTCCTGGAGTATGACAAGCTTAAGCCAGTCCTTGCATTTCCCCAATGACTCATGTGACTAGAGGTAGGAAGTCCAGCATCTCCTCCTGTGGCTTCCCCACAGAATGTTCCAGAACCCTGGACAGTCTGAAGAGGCTGATGGAGCTTCCTCAATCAGCCCCAAAGTTGCTTGTTCTCCAGCACAGTCGTGGGGCCTTGCTAACCAGTCTCAGCCGGGCCAGGGCCAACCCGGCTTGGGCCACTAGAAGGGCCAAGCAACCGTGTCCGAGGACAGGCCAGCCCTCGCACACCGGCCCCGGGCCTCCGAGCTGAACCTCAGTCACCAGACTGGCTCCCCCTTCCCTCATGGTGTGTTCCATTCCAGAGCCTGGGTGTCCCTTCCCGCCTGTTGGGAAGTGTAATAACACTGACCTCAGAGGACCATAGGCCCAGCTGCACCCCCTGCCCCAGGCTCCGAGGCCTCTGTGTGTTTGCCCACCTCCTCCCCGGTCCCCAGGCCTGGGGCGCTGTCGGCCAGGGACCCATTCCCACCTACCGCCTCACACGATGATATCGAAAGGGGTCTATTTAAGACTTTGCCAAAATCAGACTTTGCCAGAAATTCCCTAGTCTGAACTAGTTTTGGTTATTTTACAATAAGCAACTAGGCAGACATTTCAGAAAGACCCGTCAGAGGGCTGTGCCAGGACTCCTATCCTCCACCAAAGCCATTACCACGCAACTCTCAGAATGAAGCGATTCAGACACCACCTGTGGCCGAGCCCTCTGCTGGTGAGGCCCATGCCTTCCCATCCCTCCCCCTTCCTCGTCCTCCTTGGTCTTCCCTAACTGTCCAAGCTGTGGGGGATTGGAGGACCCAACGCAAAGTTTGCCCCAGACAGGGCAACCGTCTTGGGAGCGGCGGTAGGTCCTCTGCAGTGACAGCACTGGACAGCGGTGATGGGCAGCGAGGAGAACCAATCAGGGCTCTCTCTGCATTTCAAAGGCAGAGCTCTGTTCCCTATGGCAACGTGGAACAACAAGCTGGTGCCTATCTGGACAAAGAAACGTCTCCCAGGAATTCCTGCAGCATTGCCTGTCTGCTCGCTGCCTTTCTGGGAGAGGCTCACACAGGTATTAGAGCGACTCACGCAAGTGCGAGGGCTCGGAAAGCCAAGCCTGCTGGCTTCCCAGGGAAGGGGAAGAAGCACTCACTGCGCACGCTGTTCGGGGGCTTCTGGCCGGCCCAGGGGCTTCATCGGGCCTCTCCTGGGGTGTGACTGTTTTGGTGTTAAGAGCAGGCCCTCAAGCGACACCTCCCCACACAAAGACCATCGCCCGAGGGTCTCATGTGGGCTGAAACTGGCAACTTCTCCCACTAAAACACAGCAAAGATGGCATCAGGAGCGACCTCGACACAGGACAAAGTCAAAACGCTATGCTAACTGCTCACACAGGTGGGCTCCAAACTTTGCACCCCGGGTGGTTTGAACCTCAGGCCCAGGCTGAGTGACGACCGGCTCTGCCTTCCTTCTTTCCGCCCGGGCTGGGGCCCCGGCGGCCTGCGGTTCTGGTGCCCTGTGTAGTCACTCGAAGTGCGTGGAATGAACTAGGATTAAGAAAGTCAACTACAACTAGACTTCCCAAGTTTGGGCGTCCTAAGGCCTTTCAGGAAAGTTGTGGCCGGTGGCGGGTGAGCGGAGGGAAGGGGCCCGGCCCAGCGCTCCTTCGAGGAGCTGGGGCTGTAAGGAAACTCCCGGGGGGCAACTGGCGTGGGCGTCCCGACCTGCGGGCCTGGAGAGGTCTGATTAGACCTGTAGTTGCCAGGCTGCTCCGCTCCGGGCTGGGCAGCACGGGTGAGCAATCGGCGGATTCCCGAACTCAGGCTGCCCTGCCCCCCAGCTAGTCCATTGTTCTGGGACGTTCACCTCTGCGAGGGATTTGCCGCGAAGGTAGGTGATTTTTCACAGTTAACCAAGTTTGAACTCCCCTCTACGTTCTCGACACGGATGCAGATAGTAAGTTCATGTCACAGGGGGCCCTAAAGTGCTGTGTGCTGACATTAATGTGACAGGCTCCGGGCTTCTTTAAGTAAACAACTATTCTCTCTGTACCTAGCAGGCTACCTGAATAAGGCTCCATCAGTCTAAGAAGAGTTTACTAAACACTAGCTGTATTGTCCTTGCTAAAGCTGGGGCGGAGGAGCCTTGGGGACATGACGAAAGGGACGGCGGACTGGAGTGGACGTCCTCCCGGGCTCTCTGTGGCCCCTGTGGCCCAGGCCCCAGGTGGCTGGGCCCGGTCCTGAGCCTCTGAGGGGCTGTGCTTCCCCTGCACGGGGGTAATAACAGGCACGAGCCCGGGCACGCGTCCGCCCCGCAGCGCTCACGTGGGGCCCCGCGGAGGGGAGGCTCTGCCAGGGCGGGCGCTTGGGCACTGGAGCGCATGGGGCGTGGGGTGACTGCCCCCCGTGGCTGTGTCACAGGAAATGGTCTTTCCTCCCTTGCTGTTTCTTTTTGAGTATGAGGCAAACCAAAAAATTTCCCCACAGACGGTGAAGGCACCAAAATCGGACACTCTGAGTTGGGTCTGGGGATTTTGCTCCCCGGTGGGGCGCTGCATTCTGCAACTCCAAGCGCAGAGACTGCCTGGGGGCCCCCGGCTGGGGCCCTTCTGGGCAGCGCTTCCAGGTCCCTCCCCAGGAAGGACGTGGAGGTCCCCGGGGCCGCCCGCCAGGGAAGCGGTTGAACAGTTCTGCTTGACGTCGCCTGGAGAGCCGGGAAATGCAACTCTGGTGCTCCTTCCTGCTTCGAGGCAGGTAGATGTGACATCTCTTATTCCCCAAAAGAAAACGAAAGGTAAAAAAAGGATGGAGAAGAAGTCCCCCGTTTTGTCCAGAGCCTCGGTTCCATGGTTCTCCTCATCGTTAAGGGTAAGATTGATTTTGTCCCAGGATCAGTGAAAAATAACAGCCATTTAGGGATCTTTGAAATATTCTTTCATTCATTCGTACACCCCCCATGCCCACTAGACAGCTGAGGAATCAGAGCTACCCCCAGCCTGTTCCGCTTCAAATCCCCCACAGGTGCTCTGGCCCAGAGGTCGGGGGCGCATCGCAGCTGCCCGGCCTGTGGGCCCTGCTAGCGACTCTTAGAAGGTGTCTTTCCTGCTCCTTCCCCTTCAACTTCCCTCCCCCTGAGCTTCACACCCCCTGGGCAGACTGTGAAGACAGGCAGGCACAGCTCCCCAAGGCTGTTTTCAGAACTGTGTCGCAAGGGTCCCGTTGCCACTGGGTTGTTGAAAGACCTGAAATCCTAATAACACCATAGAAGCTCTGACATTTGCCCAGAAAGACAAGACAGCCTAAAGATTCGCTTCCTAATGCCTTTTGTAATTAGGCAAAATCCAGTAGCATCCTTTAGCTATATGCATCCAAGTTAAGAGGCTTTCAGAAATGCTGGAACTTTCCCCAGGCCATTCCTTGCTACCCTCCACCCCCACCCCTTACCGCACCCACCCTTGCCCCTCGCCGTTCTGCCCACAGGTCTCCCCATGTCCCCCCTGACAACCCATCTCTCCCACCATGCCTCGCCATCTCCCTACCACCCGCCTTGCCCTCCCCACCACCCCTGTGGCCCCTTCATGCCCGCCATTCCCTGCCACTCACCCTTCCTCCCCCATCACTCCTCTGTCAACCGTCCCCACACACATACGCCATTCTCAGCCCTCTGGGTGACACGTGCGCCGCTCTCCCTCTACTGCTCAGCCCCCGGACCCGGCTGTGAAGCAAAGGCTGCGGAGCAGGCGGGGATGGGTGCCAGCACCGCTGACCTGCTTCTCGCCCCAGAGCTCTGGCCCCAGGAGCCAGCTCCCGCCCAGCCCTCCCCACGTGCCCGGCCCTCGACAGCCCAGCCCCTCTAGCAGCCGCACGCCCAGGGCCGCCGACCCGCTGCAGCAGGCGGCGGCCGCCTCAGAGGAGGCCCACGCAAATTTCGGGCACGTTTCCTGAGTCTCCAACAAGGACAGACCTGTAACCGACCCCACCATCCTGTCCAGCGGAACCACAGAGTCACCTACCGTCTGGAAGTTTCTCTCCTGCCTCCTCCAGCGGACGTGGGCTTAGCGGGGCAGAAGGGCCCACTGGGCAACCGAGGGCACCTGTCTGGCCACAGCCACGGGCTCCTGATGTGCGGGAACTTTCGCTAACATTCACCGACACGGCTGCGAGCCGGGCACGTTGAGAGGCTCTGGGGGCGGAAAGAGAAATGAAACTAACAGGGCCGGCCAGCAGACACACACACACACACACACACAGTGAGCCTGTGTGCGGAGTGACAGTGAGGACCAGCGGTCTGGACAGTCCCCAGGAAGCCCCTCCTGGCCTGTTCCCGTGGTAACAGGGAGACAGACGCTGCCCCCGATCAGTGTGCCATCTCCATCGCTGAACGGGGCGTTGGACCAAACCGAGGGGCTTCTCAGGGGGCGGCAATCGCTTGGCGGTCTCCCGAGATCTCTGTCGGTCAGGCGTTCGGGCGGGGCGAGCCGGGCAGGGTCTCTCCCCAGGTGCGGCTGGGCCACGGTGGAATCCGACCAGCGCGGGGCTGGGTGGGCGCCTCTCCACGTGGGCGGATGTGGGCTTCCCCACCACAGGGCAGCCTCGGGGCGCGCAGGTGGGCCACCGGCTTCCAGGTGTAAGGCGGGAGCTGCACCGGCTTTGGTAACCTGCCACCGGAAGTCACATAGGGTCACTTCTGCCAGTCTCTGTTGGTTTCAAGCAAGTCATCAGTCTGCTCAGGTTCAAGGGGAGGGGGCACAGACCCCACCTCTCAACAGGGGTGTCCCGGGCATGCCGGAGAGAAGCACGTGGCATAGGATACAGCACTGGGCCATCCTGGGAAAACGCAGCCTCCACGGCTGAGCTCCTTGGAAGCAGAGCCTGAGAAGGGTCTGGGAGCCTGTGGTCTGCTGAGGGCAGGGTTTCGATAAAAGCCGTGAGGGCGGGAGGGAAGCAGGCTGAGGAGGGGTGTGGGAACTGGGCAAGTCGGGCCCCAGACTGGCACCTGGGGGGCCTGGGAGCACAAGTCACACCAGAGTTACCCCTGTCTTGAATAAAGGGACCAATGTTTTGTACCCTGGAATCAGCCAGCCACTGGCTCCAAGCCACACCCTGTGCGCGGCAGAGAGGAAGAGTCTGGGGTGCGAGGCTCCCTCTCTGGGAGAAGAAGGCAGCGTGAGCCGTCGGCAGCCAATGTCAGAGCAGCTGGGGAACAGGCGCCCGCCCTGGGAAGGTGGCCGGGGAGGGCGGGGCACTCTGCGGTAGGGGGCAGAATGGCCACCAACTCCTCCCAACCCGGCACCCAGGCCCCTTTGCCCCATTGAGAGGAGTCTAGGGGTTTTCACTTATAGGTGGAGTCTACAAAACAAAGTAAATGAGCAAACAGGACAAAGACGGACCTACAGATGCGAGAACAGACTGATGGTCTCAGAGGGGAGGGGTTGGGGGACCGTGTGGCTGTTGTAAAGTCAGTCGTGGGATGTAAGTCCAGCACAGGGAATTAACCGGTAACAGCGTGATAACTACGTAGGGTGCCAGGGAGGTACTAGGTTTGTTGGGGTGACCACCTCTTAAGTTATGTCTAATCACTATGTTGTACACCTGAAACCAACGTAATACTCTATGCCAACTATATTTTAATAAAACTGTATTTTGAAAAAGGAGTCTATTCCCCACTCAAGTCTGGGCTTGGCTGTGTGCTTTGCTTTGGCCAATGGGACACTGGCAAACGAGAAGCACGCAGGGGCTTGAAAAGTGCGTGTGCACCAGAGTGCACGCTCTCTCGCAGCACCTGGAGCCCTGGGACGGTGGGGAGAAGCTCAGCTTAACCTCCGAAGGGGCTGCATGGAGGCGAAGCAAGGCTTTTCGGCCAAGAGCCTTCCTCTGCCGGCCAGGTGCAGCGGGTCGTCCCTAACCTTCCAGCCCCAGCTGAGCCGTGTGAGTGAGACATGAGACTAGCAGCATCACTGGCCAATAAATACATGATTGTTACTTTAAGTCACTAAGTTTCTGGGTTGTTTGTTACACCACAAAGCTAACTACTGCAGGCGCCAACAGCGCCCTCTGCAGAAATCCAGAGGCCTGCCAGTCCTCTGTATTTGCAGGGATGGAGAAGAAAAGGAACTTTCTCATGCATCTCATCCTTGCCCTCTGACACTCTGACCCTTTGGCACGCTACCCCCACTGACCTGCAGAGTCATCAACTGACACTGTCCCCTGGACAGCTGGAGTCCCCCAGCCCATACGTCAGGTCTGTGGCTCACTTGGAAGCTCTGGGGCTCCTGAGGGTCCTGGGGGACTTCTCAGAGCAGCACCCCACTTGTTAGCCCGTGCTTTTTGCTCTTGGGGCTCTAACCTCCGAGGCCCCCAACTTTGGGTTTGGGTAAAAGTCAGGGTCACCGGGTCATCTTTCCAGTTGCCACATCCCCAAATTACAGCTAAGCAGCCAAGTCAGCAGGCTTGGAGGTCCCGAGCTTCCCCTCAGGAAGTACTTTTGGGGTCTCTCGGATAAAGGTTTCGATATCAAACGTTCAGATTTGGCTATGCTCAAACTCTCGCTGGTCAAGAGGAAAGAGCTATGACTACATTTCAGGGTAGCATTTGAAGGGATTTAGTGATTTTCCATTGATTTTTTTTTTAAATGTCAAGAGTATGTGTCTTTGTTGGAGGACTCAGCCTGTGGCGAATTTCAGATTTAAAAAGACACAGCAGTGGACTTGTGAGACCAGGGAAGGGAGGTGACAATCTCCGATTTAAAAACTATAAAACTGCTAAGTTTTCAATTGATTAAAAATCATCTCTGGAAAATGTTGTCAGCTTTCCACGCATAATCAGTGAGGCCTGGTTTGGCGTCGCAGCCGAAACGAAGCCTGGTCAGAGCTTGCTCTCTGAATCAAACGTTCAAGCTCAGATCAAAGGCGATCGACCGGTTCCCGCTACGGAAAACCCAGTGAAGGCCCAAGGTCGCGCTCTAAGGAGAAAACGTGCGGGGCGGTGCCTCCTTCCTTCCCAGCCTGTCTTTCTGTCGGTCCCTCCCCGCGCCCTGCCTCGCAGCCAAGGAAGCTTGCGCAAGGTGCAGTCTTCAATGTTACGGAGCAATGAGTTCGCTGTAAATATTTATTAGCTATTTAGTGAACACAATTAAATTCCTGGCTGCGCTTTGCATGGCTATTTTACTAGAATTAGCTCAGGCCTACTTCGAGTCTAAGTGGGTACCAGAGTCAAGTGGTGCAGACGCGAAGTGCAAATGAAGAGTTGGTGCTGATCCCGGCCGGCAGGCGGCGCCGTCCCGGGTGTGAGGAGCCACGGGCCTGGCGGGGGAGCCAGGGCTGGGCAGAGGCCCACGTGCGTGCCTCTGTGTGGGCAGCATGCCTCTCCCCGCCCAGCGTCAGAGAAGCCCCGGGCGCCTCTCCCAGGACAGGAGGGGGCGCGTGCGCACCTGTCCGGGCTGCGCGTCGCCGCCAGTGCCCTGGGCTTGAGACCCTCCCCGAGGAGACCTCCGCCCAGGCCCTACATTCGCGGGACGGCGCAGCTGCTCCAGGGCTGGGAACACGAACCCCAGCCGCTGGACTCCCCCACAGGATCCTGTTTCCATCTGGTGAAAAGGACGCTCGCGCGGAGATGCCGCTCTGCCGATCCACCCTAGCGGGGTGAACACGCCTCTGTGCGCGAACGTGTGCACACGCGCGTTCACAGCAGCCTTGGTCGTAACAGCCCAGAGGTGGGACGAGCGACTCCCCTCCGGCCGGTGCACGGAGAAGCCGATCAGGTCTCTGCTTAGCCTTACGATGCTTGGCCTGTGGCAGCCGGCGGACAGAGTGCTGACCCAAGCCGCAGGGCGGAGGAGCCCCGAGACCACCGGAGCCAGACACGTGGAGCCAGACACCGCACGTGAGATGTCCAGAACCCGAGAACCCAGAGACCAGGCGGGGACTCGTGGTTGCTGGGGCTGGAGGGCGGGAAACGGGGGTGACCACTGAGGCCTGTGTGGTTTCTCTCCCGGGGGTAATGAACTTGCTCTAAAACTGCTTGCGGTGATGGTTGCACAACGCGGTGAATGCACCAACCACCACCGGAGTGCGCACTTCAAAACCGTGGGCTTCCTGCTACCTGGCGATAGTCGGTTTTAAAAAGGACTTTCACCCGGTGGCACAGGCCACACCCAAGCTCTGGCTTTGGAGCCCCGCCCCGCCGGACTGGCTTCGGACCCACGTCAGCCTCCCAGCCTGGTGCCGCCCTTGCGGCCGGCAGGTTGGGGGTTCTCGAGTTTTAGGCAAGGCCCGGAGGCCCTCCTGGAGGCGGTGGCCGGCGCAGCCCCATCGAAGGCAGGACAGGCCGTGAGGCCCACCCCGCCTGCTTGCTCCAGCTCCGGCCTCACTGGGCCACCACCTGGGACACGCGTTGGCACAGGGTGTGGCCTTGGGTGACACTCAGTGGATGTCCTGGGTGGAGACGCCGTCTTCTAGTTCCTAGAAAGTTCTACAAAGTAGGCCTCTCTTCCCATAGAGACCTCAGACCCTGGGAGGGCAATGTGACCGCTGCGGGTTTTGCCTCCAGTTAGAAGTGGTGCTTTAGCCACCCGGGACCCGGGTGACACACGCACGGGTCCCTCAGCCCCATGCCACCGCCCCAGCCCCCAGCCCCCAGCCCCCAGCTCCCAGCCGGGTCGCCTCGCACCGAGAGCCGCAGGGGACGCCCTGGTGGGTGAGGCCCATGGCCCTCCTATCCCGTGATCGGCTCAGCTCGGGGCAGGACCCAACCTCAGCAGGTGAAGGGCAGAGGCGAAGCTTCGCTCCCTCAGTGCACTGACGGGTGGCAGGGCCGTGACACCCACGGTCTTCACAGCCTCACCCACTGGGGTGAGAGGGTGGAGCTGGCCCTTCCAGATGCCACCGCCAGCAAACAGGTCAGCCCAGAGCGGCCCTTCTTTGGGAAAGGTCACCGGCTTTCCTCCCCTTCCGACTGGTGGTTCAGGGGCCCGTGCCGTGCACTCGAGCGCGCCCTGGTGGGCAGCGGGCCGGGTGTCTAGCCTCCCCAGTGGGGGCAGGTGGGTCGGTTCCCCAGGCCGGTTTCTCACCCAGCCACGGGGTTGTGTGCCCCTGGAAATACTCGGCCCTCCCAGCACACTGGCCCCGAGCGTGTCTCCGTCTGTCAGGGGCGCAGCTGCAGGGCTGGTGCTGGGGAGGAGGAGGGCGCCTCGCTCGTGCGGGGACCTGGGCGAGGCTTATCCTGCCATCAGCCAGCGGGATGCCAGAATCACCCACGGTGACCGAGCCCAGGCGGTCCGAGGGGTCTGGACGGAGCTGCCAGGGTGAAGGCCCGGGGGTGCCTGCAGGCTGGGGTTCCCTTCTGGAGACCCCGGCTGTACAGACTCCGGCCTGTCCTGGAAGCCAGGAGGCTGGGGCTGGTTCCACCCCGGCCTCAGCCTCTCCATCGTTGGTGGGGAGGCCCATGGCCTTCACGTCCCTCCCATCTCGGAGGCGCCGCGATTCCACCGTGAGGGTGGCAGTGGCAGGAGGAACAGAGGGCCACACACCCTCGTCTGGAGAATTCATTTGCCCGCCGGTGCCTTCATTCCTTGAGGTCCTGTGGATCCTCACAGCGGTTTGCTGATCTCAAGACCGCTGAGGCGGCAGGGGCGTTTCCACAGCGAGCCCGAGGTGGGCTGGGGCAAAAAGACACCAGGGCGTCACGCACTCATGACAGGGACGGACAAGGGGAGCCCTTGGTGGTCGCCGCTGGCTGCGGTGGGAAGGCCAGAAGCAGGTCTGATCTGCAGGCAGAGCCGCTGGGGGAGGCGACCAGACGCTCGGCTCCTTTTCAGGGAGGGAAGGGCAGGCAGCGTGGGGCCGAGGCAGCTGCTGCGACCAGCGGTCCCAGCAGGCGCCAGAGCTGCAGCTGGCAGGTGAGAAGTGGGACTGACCCAGCGTGGCGCAGGCTCTGCCGTCCACAGGGTTTAATGACTAACTGGGCCTGGAGGAGGGGACCACGCCCTGGGTGCTGGGGCCTCGAGGGCTCTGGCTCCCGGCAGGTGGGAGGGGCCCGGGGCACGGCTTGGGGAGGAAGGGCCGTAGGTAGCTGGGGCGCATGCAACCTGCCGCCCCTGCAGCAGGTCCTGCGGAGACCCCGGAGCAACGGGGTGCGGGGGAGGTGGAGCTCAGGGAGGGGGCGGTGGAGGCGAGGACGGGGGACCGAAGAGGAGACCCCGAGAGGCCCTCGCCAGGCGGTCCTTCCCAGCAGGAAGCAGTGCTGCGGCCAGAGGCCCGGGCTCCCCTCGATTTCCAGGAGCCCGAGCACCGCGGAGGAGGAAGGTGAGAACCAGGGGAGCGGAAGCAAGGCCCCGGCGACGTGCGCACCCAGGACATGCATCGTTTGCTCCGGGGTAGCAAAAATAGCTCGAGCTCAACCTCTGCCCTGAGGGGCTGGAATTCCCCAGTTTTCCAGTGGGGCTAACTTTAGCAAGGGCTAAGACGGCGCGACGAAGATGGTTTCCCAGTCTCGTCAGGGGGCCTCCTGGATGCTGGCAGCTGGGTCCACGCCGCCTCGGTTTCCCCATGCATTGTCACGGTCGGAATTGCTCTCTCCCACAGTCTCACCTGGGGAGCAGTCCTAGCCCTTGAACTTGAGCCCCCGATGGGAAAACGAGGCCTCGACCACACTGAGCCGCCACTTTCTGCTCACGCATGCCTCCAGTTCATGGTCCTCCAAATCCAGCCTCCCCACCCAGCCTCCAGAGGGGATTTATAAAGATTGAATAGCTCAGGGCTTTCATGAGGGCTAAGATTATTTTTTTTTATTTTAATTGTTGTTCAAGTACAGCTTTCTGTCTTTTACTCCCATCCCAGCCCACCCCCCAGCCCTCCCCACCTCCCTCCCATTTCACCCCCACCCCCTGCCAGTTCTGTCCATGTGTCCTTTATACTTGTTCCTGAGAGGTAAGATTATTAGGATCTCCTTTTGCTTTGAAAATATCTCACGAAGTATTTTATTAAATAATTAAAACCAAACTCCACCTATCACAATACATGACGAGGCGTGTTCGGCCCTGTGGTGTGCTCCAGCGCCTTCTCCCGCCGCCCGCTGGCTTCTGTGTGGCCGCTGGAGGAGCTGGCCTCCAGGTCCCGGGCTTTCAGAATCCACGTTCTTCTTCTTTCAGGCCACTGTTGCCTGTAGTGACACCGGCCAAGTCACGGGCCGACCCGGTGTACTCCTGTCCTGAAGATACACAG
Source organism: Trachops cirrhosus (assembly GCA_028533065.1). Taxonomy (NCBI): domain Eukaryota; kingdom Metazoa; phylum Chordata; class Mammalia; order Chiroptera; family Phyllostomidae; genus Trachops; species Trachops cirrhosus. The sequence goes on along the minus strand of CM052538.1, from coordinate 193,220,549 downwards.
GCAAAAAAATCACGCTGACATCAGAGGTCGGCACCAGCCGGCCAATCCCAAAATAAGGATGGATGTGTATTCCAGGAACGCGGTCTTATCTATACTTAGGATGTGGAATTCAGCCTCCCTGACGGACGGTGAGCTCATCACCTCCAAAGCCCGCACTTGGAACCCGGCTCAGCCGCCAATCTGCCTGTGGGTCGTCCCGCCAGCCTCTCTGAGTGCGGGCCCCCGGATGGGTCCCTTCTGGCCACTGCTCTTGTGTGACAAGAGGGGAGCTGTCCTGGGGGTGAGGCTGCTGAGAGAGGCAACAGCAGACCGAGCTGGCTGGCCCCGCCCCGTGCTGTTCCGCCGACATTCTGGAGCCCAGACGTGTGTCCCCTCTGACCCACCGTCGCGGTTCTGCTCATGGAGCCTGGTCTGCGCTCCGCATGGGGCGGGGCTCGGCCGGGATGCCGCTCAGCCGCACGGGCTGCTGCCTTACTGGGCGGCGGTCAGGGCGTTCTGTGGGCCCAGCGGTGGGCTTCTGGGGAATCTCACGGACCCAGAACCCCAGCACCCAGAGCCGGCAGCTCTGGGCTGAGAATCCTTCCGGCACCCGAGCCCCTGCCGGCCCCTCAGCCCTTCCGAAACCGCTGCGGATGTCACTGCTCAGAATGCACCGTGGCTGCCGTGGTCAACCACGGCGGGGCCAAACAGCTGAGCGGGGCTGAGCAGGTGAGCAGGCGTGGACCGTGGGCCAGGGCTGTGTCTGCCGCCAGGCGAGAACAACGTGAGGGCGAATGGGGCGCGGTGCCCCCCAAGAGAGGGCTTCGCTTCAGCGGGGAAACCGCTGGCGTCCGCAGTGCGGCCCATACGTGCACGCGCCCAGTGCAGTCCATACGTGCACACGCGCCCAGCGCACAAGGGTGCGGGAGGGCAAATGGACTGGGCTGGCGGGCGTGGGCGGGGGGCAGAGGGCGGTGAGCCGCTGATGCTTGGGACTGGAGTTGGAGTGGCCGCTGGATGGTGCTGCCACCCACTGAGATGGGGACCAGGGGGAGAAGCCCGGGGCTACGGGAGAAGGGCCAGGCACAAACGAGTGACAGGATACAGCAAAGAATCGCACTTCCAGAAGGACAGAGCGGCTATTCCTTCCACCCTTCCCTCCCAGGGCCCCCGGGGCGCAGGCCGCCCTAGCGCGCACTGGCCGGACACCTCAGCCCCACTGTCTCACAGGCAGGCCAGTGCAAGCCCTCCAACGGACAGGAGAGCCTGGGGGCGGGAAGCGGAGGAGGAGAGTCCCAGGAAAGGAGGGAAAGGAGGGAAAGGAGGCCGAGCCCAGGCTGGGAGAGGAATCTGGAGGTCATTCGAAGGGCGGGGGAGCCCAGAGGGCTAGCATCGGGGCGCCGCCCTGTCCCACGGGCGCTGGTGAAAGAGCAACTGCACTTGATGCTTCTGAGGGGCAGCAGGCTGGGCACAGCAGGGTCCTGCAGGGCAGCCCTCAGCCAGCTGGGCGAGCACCCGGACACCCCCCAGTCCGACCGGCCATCCCCAGGTGCGGGCTAGACGATTTCCAGGTCCCCCGCCTGGGGCTGAACCCACAGAGGCGATGGAACCCCTTGCTCTGCCAGCAGCGGTCCTGAACCCCAGGTGAATGGCCCGCACCCAGCTTCCTGCTCATGCTGTGTTCTGGGCACGTGGACGGGGCTGTGACCTCTCCGAGCTCCAGCTTCATCTGGAAAGAGGACTGAAAAAGCGGGCTGCATAATGTCCTCAGGACGTCGAGGACCAGCCCGGCAGAGCCCCGGGCCCAGCACGGGGTCGCTCAGGGCGGGACACGCATGGGCTGAGAAACGCCAAAATGCTGGATCACACTCGTTACCTGTGGCTTCCCGGCGTATTATTACCTGTTCACTGCTGGTAAAATTTTTGTTGACTTGCTGATTATTTGTTGATTCTAGGCTTGCACAACCACAGATACTCACGTAGCTCAAACCTCACTCCCTGCTGCTTCTGGCTAATTCAGGCAAAGCCCAGAATGTCTTGCAGACACACTCAGTGCCTTGCTGCTGCAGGGTAGTGGACCGGGGGTGGGCCCTGCCCCCACCTGCTCTGGGAAGACAAGCAGAAGGAAAGATCCTCCAGGCAGGCAGGCCGGCGGGCAGTGCGCGCAGACAGCAGCTCCAGCCAGGCTGGCGTTCAGGACACAGAGGCACAGTGATGGGGGGACTCCACACAGGCGCCGCCCCAGGTGTGGGGACAGGCGCTGATGGGACGCACAGTCGGTGGTCCTTCTCCCCTGGGATGAGCCCTGAAAGATGTCACCTGAGCAGCCTCAGTAAGTGGGGAGATGCTACGGCTGTCCCCGCACAGGCTCCTCCTGTCTGCCTGCGGCATTGGTGGCAGCGTGGGGACACATGTGGCTGGCTCACGCACAGGGCCCCTTTTGTGGCACTGATTCCAGAGTTAGAAATTGTCACCGGGGCAGCCCCTGAGAGTGGCCTGGGCCCGGACACACAGCCCCAGGGAGACACCGCTGACCCAGGCAGCTGGGGATGCGAGCCTGGTGTCCACAGCAGCAGGAGGGTTCTGCGGAAAATCTCAGATTCTCCTCTGGGCCTTGCAGGGACACGGGGCAGCCCGGGCGGTCCTGATGCCACCAAGGAAGGGAGGCCTCTGGGGCCGGGAGGCTGTCCCACGGTGTTTACAGGGCCTTGGAGCTGCCGGCGCTAAAAATAGTCGAAGCCTTGCTCCCTGAACCCACTCCGCCTGGCTGCCCAGCAGGTGGTGGGGCAGGAGTACCCCAGCACAGAGGGCTCCGCCTCGTGGGGGGACGAGGGGACTTGAGGCCCGAGGCCCGAGCTGCAGGGGGATGAGGAAGGGTTGCGTCTGGCCGCCCACTAGGACCCCTGTCCCCCTGCGGGCAGGGAAGCAGGCCCAGTATGACATGGGACAGGCCCTACAGTGCCCACCCTCTGAGCCAGAGCCGGGGTCCTGCTCTCGGCACTGGCTGGGACCTCGAGGGGTGCGGCCTCCTCACTGCTGGGCCCGGGGCCCGGCTCAGGGGGGTCAGCCGAGGACTGGGTTGCTGTTTCCCCGGCAGGGGTGGGGGAAGGCGGACGTGAACCAGTTCCCACGAATGGGTGCGTGTGGGTGTGCGCATTTGGAAAGGACACGTTTGCAGGCTAAAAACGTCTGGTCACCGAAATACAGCAGCCGGGGCGCCAGACGTCTGGAGTAGGGGCTGGGCCCGCACGCCTTCCCATCGAGCTCATGTGTCCAAAATATCGCCCCTCGTGAGGAGTGACGGCTCGGCCAGAAGGCACAAGGGTTTGGCGTTCGGCTGCTTTTATTGGTCGTGGGAGCAGCTGGCCCCTGGGCGTGCGGTCCGAGCACCACAGCGCCCGCACCTGGGACTGGGTGCAGGTGGGCGTCGAGCCGTGGCCTTGGAGGTGCAGATCTGGGGGCGGAGCACCCCACTTGCCCTGGAGCAGCGGGTGAGCCAAGGGGCTAACATGGGGTTTGGAGTATGACCGCGGCCAGCCCTGTCCCCAAGGCTGCTGTTGGCTCTCCAGACTCAAACACCCGCGGGCACCCGCTGTGAGGCCACACGCACCAGGCACACGGCTTGGCCAGCCAGGAGCTCCTTGCACTCCACGGCCCACGGGCGGCGGTCCCCGCGCTCGGCCAGCAGACGTGGACACTCCATGTGCCCTGGAGCCTGGTGGGTGTGGAGACGCACACAGGATGGACAGTGGAGCAAGGGGGCAGGAGGCTTGGGAGAGGCACAGCGCCCGCCCCCGGGACCCCCCATCGTGAACACCCTGCTCCCCTCGCTCGGGCGCCCCGACAGCCCGGCACAGCCAGTGCCAGCCCGCACAGCTTGGCCCAGGGAGGCCGTGGCCCCGCAGTCCCACGGGCCTCTCTGCGCAGGCTCCGCAGCACTTCCACGCCCTCCCCCAGCCCTGTACCTGGGCTTTGGTGCTGTCCTGAAGCACCTGTTTGGGGCAAAGGGCGGAGCAATGGCCACGGGCCCCTCTTCTCAGGGACCCTGTGGCTCCAGGTCCCTGCCACCATTCACCTGATACTTCCCGGTGCAAGAAGCTACGGCCGGCAGAAAGGAGCCGACAGCCTGGGCCTGCAGTGCATGCCCCCTCTCTGTCCTGCCCGGATCCACCCCTGGCCACCCCTGCGGCCCAAGGCCACAGGCAGGCATAGCAGGGGCTGGCCCTAGGCAGTCTCTGGGGCTTCTGCCACCTCAGAACCTTCCGGAGAGCCGCCCTCGACCCATCCTCGGGACATGCTTCAGCAGGATGCCTCCAGAGACAGGTCTCGCCCCGAGCTCTCCTCTCCGCGCTCTGGCCGGCTTCCCAGGAGGGGTCAGGGAGGGAGCGCGCCGGAAGCAGCCTGTGCTGCCCACCCCCGCGCAGCCTCCACCTGCCAGGACACTGCTCCCTTCTGAAACAGACCACAGGGGTCCCGGGGACACGCCCAGCACAGTGGCCTGCTGGAGGGGGCACAGGGCGGAGGGGCAGGGGAAGCGTCTCGGGCAGCCCCCCTCCTCCTCGCCCCAGATCTGCCAGCACAGCTGACGCCCCTTGGGAGTGGACTGAGACCCAGGGCGGGACTCTGCTCTCAGACAGCTCCCGGCCAAGCTGGAGGGCACAGGGATCCCCTTCCTGTGCCTGACCCCAGGGTCCCCCAACATGGCAACTTGGGAACTTCGCACCCCAGCTTCCAGGAGGTCCGGGGCACAGTGATGGCCCTGCGGTCACTGGGCTGGTCTCTCCACTCCCCTATGTGCACACGGGCCCTTGACACCTCCAGTCACTTCTGGTAGTTTCTGGAACACAGGGTCTCCCTGGGTTTACTCTGGCCAGGCGGTCCCCAGGGCCCATGCTCACGGCGCAGGCCTTACTTCGCCTCCCTGGGGACACACCTGACTGAGCGCCAGCCCTGGGAATGGGGTGGGCACAGCATCTCCTGCCAACACCATGCTTGGCAGAGGGCCCTCCAGAGCTGCCCCCGACCCGGACACAGGCATGTGAGATGAAGCTCGGCATCACCAACATCCACAGAGATGCAAATTAAAACCATAATGAGGTATCCATCCCCTCACACCTGCCAGGATGGACGGACAGCAAGAAATCAACCAAGTGCTGGCCAGGATGTGGAGCAAGGGGACCCCCGTGCACTGTGGGTGCGCGTGCAGCCTGGTGCAGCCACTGTGGGAAGCAGTATGAAGTTTTCTCAAAAATTACAAATGGATCCACCTGCCCTTTGACGCAGCGATCCTATGTCTGGGTACTTAGCCAAAGAAACTCAAAACTCTAATTTGAAAAGATATATGCAGCCCACGTTCACTAAAGCATTATGTACAACGTCCAAGATGTGGAAGCGCCTAAGCGTCCACCAGTGGACGAGCGGGTAAGGCAGCCGCGGTCCATGGGTGCAATGGACTTGCCCGCGGCCGTAAAGAAGGACGAAATCTTACCGTCTGTGGCCGGATGGGGGGCCTAGAGGGTGTTTGTTGTGCTCCCTGAAATAAGTCAGAGAAAGACAAATACCACAGGACCTCACTTAAATGCGGAATTTATTTTTAAACAACCAAATGGACAGAGACAGACTCAGCGATAGAAACAGTAAGCCGAGGGTCGTCAGCCCTGGCCAGGTGGCTCAGTCAGTTGGGGCATTGTGGGTTCAGTCCCCAGTCGGGGCACAGAGCTGGGCTGCGGGTCAGTCCCCAGTCGGGGCGCACCTGATATCTGTCTGTCTGTCTGTCTGTCTGTCTGTCTGTCTCAAGTCAATGAACATATTCTCAGGTCAGGATTAAACCGAGGGTTTCGGGAGGGGAGGAGGGCTGGGGGGCGGAGTGAAAAGGTGAAGGGACAGAGAAGGACAAGCCGGCAGCTGCGGAACAGCCACACGGTCACAGGGACGGGGAGGACAGCACAGGGAGCGCGTGCACTCCATCGCGCTGGAACAGCTACGGCCGGTGTCAGCCGGGCACCGGAAACAGCGGAGGGGCGGTTGGCCAGCCACCAGGCTGCACACCTGGAACTGACGTCACACACCGCTGGACGTCAAGAGAAAGGAACACACCCCGCAACGCTGCTCTGCTGCCACCACGGGCGCTTTCTGTCCCGCCCGGACCTCGGAGACCTCGTGCGCTCACCGCCGGCCCGGCCCCCTGCTCCTTCCCACTAGCCACCCCTTCACATGACTCTGCTCATATTCCTCGCAGTGAAGGGCTGCGGGGGCGCGCTGCCTCAGTCTTTGTGTAGGGGGGGAGGGGGGGACTCCGTGTCTTGCCTTCATTCGGAAGCTCTGCGGATAGAGGTCTCATTGGGCGGCTTTCGACCCCAGCACTTCACACGGCACCCGCAGTGTCCGGTCCTCGCTGTTCCCGCTGGAAGCTGCGCGGGCGCGAGCGCCCCCCTGCGGCCGGCCTCGCTCCCGCGGCCCTTGGGCTTCTCTCCCCCGGTTTGCCTTTCCTGGGACGTGGTTTTCATCCTGCTCCACGCTCCCTGACGTTCTCGGATCTGTAATCAGCACTCTCCACAAAATTCGCGGCCGTTTTTGCCACTGTTTCTTCACATGTGGTTCCGGTCCCTTCCTCCATTTCCTCTCCTGCCCGAGGCCGGCCAGACCACGTGCAACGGGGCACCAGAGGCCCCTGTACACAGGTGTCCCTCCGCCCAGTCTGCAAGAAGGGGGCCTAGCCCGTGCCCCCCGCCCCGCCCCTTGATCGGCCCACGCCTTGCCTCCTGCCCTCCCCACGGCCACCGCTCCCTCCCCACGCTGCTGCACAGCCTCCCGGCTGCCCTCTCCCTCCACCCACCTCCTGGCAGGAAAGCCCAAGGCTCCGGTCTCGACACTTGCTCCCTTTTGTCTACAGCACGAGTCGCCTCCCTCAACGACATGGGGCGATGGCACGCCCCGGGGTGCCCCGGGCCAGTGGGAGCACCCGTCCCACCACCAGCAGGCCGACACACCATGCGGTCACATGCAGAGAGGGACCCGGCGCCACGTATAAGTGCTGTCTGGGGACACGCTGGATTGGGTGGTCAGGGCTCCCGGGATCACCTAACCAAACCCACATCCCAGCAGAAGTTGCAGAGACGGGCTAGAATCTGACGGGGCGCGGGGAGGGGAGCCGTGTCCACTCTCAGCCGACCGGAGGCACGGCGGTGGCAGGCCGGCGCCCAGGCCTCAGAGCCGAGAAGAGGAAGCAGCACTGACGGCCGGCTCCCCTCCCCTCCCCTCCCCAGCCAGATCGCCAGGGACCGAAAGGGGTGGGGCTCAGGGGCGCTGAGGGCGACTGGTGCCGAACCCGAGGCTCCTGACCCGGTGCCCCCCGTCGGTGCAGTTCCGGGGAACCTACGCCCCCAGCCCTGGGGCCCGGCCAGGTCCAGAAAGCACCCACTCTGTGCTAGGCGGGTCATGCTCTGACAGAGAGGGGGTGCAGGAAACTGTTTTGTTTCATATTTTATTACATCAATGGCTTGAAAATTTTTATTTAACTTCAGCAAATATTGGAAATAGAAAAATGAATTCTGCAGAATTTCACAAATAAATTTTCCAATCTCCACTAACAAATGTTATTATCCAATGGCTAAGCAATTATAATGCTATGAACGTTCACCATAATGAATGTGCTGAAATAGAAAACAGGCAAAAAGAGACATTAAAATATTACTTACACAGCATCATTACAACATCTTCTCTTTAAAATCCCAACGTGGATTTTACCACTCCAAAAGATATACAGCATTTCCATTATATTTGCAAACTTAACCTTATACATCTTTTAAAATCTTGAAAAAGTTTTAAGCAATCTAAAAAGCACTTAGCAAAGTTGATTAAGTCTAAGTAATGGGACACTCTCCGCTCCAGGACAGACCTCAGTTTTCGAAGGGGACTGTAAACACTCGTTGCCAGGCGACGGACACAGACTGGGCCGGCCTCCTCTGGACTGTCCCGCGGAGGGCGCCTGCTCCGAGCACTGCACGCGGCCGCTCACGTGAGCGGGCTTCCTTGAGTCGGTGGAGGCGAAGTTTCACTTGACGGTAAAAGCTCGAACCCTGGGTCAGTGGATTTGGAAACGGGCTAGAAAGAGACAGCGAGGGTCCCGACTGGGTGGGCTCGGCCTTTCCTGTGCTCATATAAGCAGGGGTCCAGTTAGTGTAATGCACTGTTTGGCTTGTTTTTGGTGTGCAGTTATACCGATAGTACATCTGATATTCAGAAAGACAAAAATAGGGACAGCTGAGATTTAAAGTGACAATGAGCACACTTACGATGGTGTGTGGTATTTGAGGAAACTTTATATACACAGAAAACAACTGCTGAGTTAGTCCACCGTAGTTAAGTTGTAGAACAGCTATTTTTTCATATTCATTTTTGATAGGAGGTTTGTGACCATCAAAGGGTCTTACAGGTTAAAAACTGTCAAGAACCATTTCACGGAACTGGTGTCCTGGCCACGCACACACACTGAGACAGCGCAGTGGGTGTGTCGCACCGGCCCCGCCCCGACGCTGCTCAGCTATCAGCCCAGCGGGGGGCGGGGCCGCCTTCTGGTTAGAAGAGCTACATTATGGAATTGATCACTGTTTCAAACCAGCCAACACAATATTCAAGTAACAAGGTATCTCGATGGATAAGTGAAAAAAATTTACCTAACACTTTACACATCTACATAAAATTAAATAAAACAAACTTTTAATGCATATGCAATACAATTTATATCTTTTAGGATTTCTAAACTAAAACTATCATTTGTTTCAATGGTACTAAATTTTGCACAATAACTTATACTTAGGAGGAATTTTCCACAAAAATATATATATAATTATGACATTCACATTGATAATTTTAAGAAGACAAAGCTTAAGTGAGCGCTGCATCCGCGGCAGCTGTCGCCGTGGACCCTGACACATCCAAGCACGGCCTGCTGACGCACCCACGTCTTGATATGTTTAAAGGGTCTTCGCACAAATAAGACCAGATCGCTTCACTTTTAAAGCAAAGTGATTTCTTGCATTCACAAGGTCACTGCAAAGACAGTGGAATGAAACAGTGGCAAACACAGTGCTGCCTCAAGCGTGGGACCACAGCGCAGGCGGGCAGGCAGACACGACTATCTCTCCCCGCCTGGCGAGGGACAACGGCAGGCCCCTCTTCCCCGGAGAGAGCCAAGCAGCCGCTGTGCCGGGGAGAAGACCAGCATGGCGAGTCTCCGGGACCAAAGAGCGCTCGGTGCCAGGAGGCAAGGGAGGGGTGGCGCAGAGCAGACAGGCCCGGCACTGCGGGTGCCCACCACACCGCAGAAGGACCAGAACCAAGCTTTCCAGCGCTGCCAGGAGGGACCAGTTCTTAGGGAAACAGCCTGGGCACGGAGAGAGGAACAGACCTGCGGGCGGAGCGAGAGCCCCTGCGGCAAACGGCCTCGGCGTCTGCGAAGAGGAAGGCGGCCACGAGGAGAAGGAGCGACCGAAGTTTCTTCTGTTCACGCCTAGTGTCCCCTGAAAGCGATGTGCAAAACGCAGGCCCGCCCCTCCCCGTGCACTCCCGCCGCCTGCGATCACACGGCAGGCTCACGCCGCAAAGGGAAGCAGACGCTCGGTGCTCCCTAGTGTTCTTCTGTCCCTGTGCACGCAGGACCGTGAGCTGCGCCTGCCCTCCGCCCGCCCGGCTGCTCGTCACCTGCTCTTGCCTGACTCCCAGACGCCCAAAGCAGGGACGAGATGACGCCAGTGGGGAAAGTCCCGTTTTCCTCCTCTCTTCCGAATGACCTTTGTCTACATTCCCAAAAAACACATCCAATTCCAAAAAATCTATGATTTTAGCCAACCCTCTTTCTAAAGAGAAAATCAGCTGACTTAAAAAAAAAGGCAAGGTGCTTGAGAGTCAAAACACATTGAATTTTAGTTGCATATTTTAAGTTCTTAAGAATTCTGTTTATGCCGCCTTAAAGCATCTGCATCTTTTTTCTTTTTGGTATTGAAAGCAGGAAAAACACTTAAATGATGCAAAAACAAAACAAAAAGTTCCTTCAGCCTGTTCGGTGCAGGCTGAGCTGACTGTGGGTGGGGGATGGGCGACGTCAGATCCCGGGGGCCAGTCCGACCCCCGACCCCTCGGCAGGCCCACGGTCTGCTGAGGAGAGGAGTGACTCTGGAAGTCTCGGGATGTGGATGAGACGCTTCACTTGTCCCCAGTCCGACCAAAAGGCAGCGAGTGCCACTCCGAGACTGCCCCTGTCCATCTCGCCCTCACCAGAACCAACCAAGTGCTCACTTCTCTGGCTCGTGCTGTACTGTGGAGAGAGAGGGCGTGTCTGTGGCCACACCAGGACACGAAGGACCAAGGGGTGTGCGGGGCGATGTGTGGAAGGCCAGGCATGCAAGAGGACGGGGGCCATGTGCACTTCTGTAAAGCCCTCACCAGCTGGTCTGCTGGTGGCCCTTCACACAGACCCTGTGTCGAGCGAGCCTGACACTTAACGTCACTTAACGTCTGCACGGTCAGGGTCTGCGGCAAGCCCCCTACCCCCGGCCTCGGTGACGTCGTCTTTGGCAAGCAGTGGACGGTAAAGAAGAAACGAGACACTGAAACAGAAACAGGATGGAGAGCGTGGCTGCCGGAAGGAGAAGGCACCAATTCCAAATGTACAAGCACCAGGTACAGTGGTACGGACCAGATCTCTTGGAGTTGGGTGGTGGAGGTGGGGGGCCGGGAAACGAGAGGCTGGCTGGCGCCCACCCAGCGGCTGCAGTGCTGAGCGCTGAAGGCAGAGAGTGGTGAGGCCCACGTTCCTTTTAGCTACGTGTCCGAAGGGAGCTGCTGCACGCCAGCCTTCTACCAAGCGGGGAGGGGAGGGGAGGGAGAGGTTTCAGCACACTGGGTTTATGAGCCATAATTACACCCTCCCGTCAGGGAGAGGACTTGAATCAGGGTGTTTGGCACGATAAAGGTTATAATGCAGTCTGCCAGTATACTGTGATTTCCAAAAAAGCATGATCTTACTTAGGTGGACGCCTCAGAAAAGAACAAGAGAAACTTTCTAGAAGGCCAACAGGGTCACAGTCACTCTGGAAATGACGTTATGCACAAAGTAGAAACCGCAGGCCATGCAGGAACAGCGTCGTGCCTCTCCACTCGCCGCCTGTCCTGGAGCTGCTGACGGAAGAGCTGCCACGGCGGGCTCTGGCGCTCCGCCCGGGGGGCGGCCCCCGGACGCAGGCGCGTGCAGGCCAGTGCCCCCCGCCCCCAGCACGCACGCAGACTGAGAGATGCACGGGGCTCTCCGGGAAGCGGCGCCAACACGGAGAACGAGCAAAGGTTTAAGGCAGATGTAGCACAGGACCGGAAGTGTATGCCTTTTTTGGTTATAGCTGCTTGTCCACAGAGATGTGATGCAGATGGCTAGGTGATGTCTTGTAATACCTGATATCCTGGGTAACACAGTCGTCCATACCAAGTGCTGGAAGCTACCAGAGTTTCTCAGGAGGCAGATGCATATCTGACGTCAAGAACAGAAGCAGCCTGAAGAAAGGAGAGTAAGAAAGAATCAAAGAGCAGGAAACGATACAATTCTGGTGTTCTGGAAGTGGGAGGGGCAGGCCTGCCCCCCGCAGGCAAACAGACGGGCAGGCAGCGGAGGCTGTGCCGAGACGGGGCGCGGCCTCCACACCCAGACGTCCTGGGCTCCGACCTGGGCTCCGACCGGCTCTGCCACTGCCCGGCAGGGTGTGCTCGCATGAGTCACTCTTTTCGAACTCCGCCTTCCTCTTCTGCAGAGTGCACACAATAATGGGGTCCACTACACAGGAGTAAAGGACCCCCTACAAGGGCAGCTGGCACACCCTTTGCAAACAGTCACGCTCAGGGACATTGGCGCCGGCTGGAGGGGCCGCCATGCAACTACCCCAGCCAACAAGCAGCCCCCGGTTCGGCCGGGGCACAGCGGTACTAAGATCCCTGAGATTGCAGGATCTTCTTTAAAAGCTTCCCAGGCATTTCTTGATTTTCTGCCTTCATTTTCAAACCCAAATCCCAGACCCAAACCTCAAGGTTGGTCTCAGCTCAAACCACTGACCCTGTGGTCCTACAGGCGAACCCAGCTCACGGAAACTGCACGGAGCCGGGGCAGGACCCTCCTCAGTGGCGCGGAACCGACCCCCAACTGCCACTAGTCTGCCCCCCGACCGGTCGGCTTCAGCCGCGCTCCGTGCCCTTTCCCACCGTGCCCCCCAGCCCCACCCCCACCCTTGGCCACCTCCGAGAACTCTGGATCTCGGCAGCTCAGACCCCGTGCTTCCCTCCCTCCTCAGCCTTGAAGGAAAGAGCAGGCCTTATGTCCTTTGCCTGTAAGGAAGACGAGATGCCTGGGAACTCCCCCACTCTCGTTTTTGCAATCAGCCTGTGACAAACTGGTGTTGACTGGACTCTTCGCAGAACCCGAGAGGGGCGTTCTGTGAGGAGCCCCCGCAACAGGACCTCAGGCACCCGGATGTCCCCTCCCCGTCTCTGTGGCATGAGCACAGAGCCTGAGGGCCAGGGGCAGGCAGGGCCCTGCACGCAGCTTTCTCAGCTGCCGGCCTCCCCGAGGGAAACACGAGTGCGGAGCCACAAGGACACCGCGCTCTGTGCGGGGTGGACAGTCAGCCGGCATGCCAGCAGCTGCGGTCAGGGCACAGAGAAGTCCATCTCCTTCTGCACACGGAGAACGGAAAACCAGGGCGGCCGCGTGGAAGGGCTCGTGCTGTAAGGAGCAGGAAAGAAACGGACTGAAAAAGGGAAATCCAGGTGTGGGGACAGTGTTTTCTAGAATTTATCGCTTAGAGAGGGAGAGGGAAGCGTCAGCCCGTGCCCCACTGAGCTATGCACGCGCGGTCGGTCCTCGTGCGCCGCACACCCCGAGTGGCGGGACGACGCTCCCAGCAGCCAGCCGCGCTACCCAGCCAGGACTGGGTGCGTGTGCGCGTGTTTTAAAAGGAAAAAGAGAAGAACGACTTCACAGGAAACAAAGACTGTACACAGACGGTACCATCTTCCTGCAGAGCGGACACACGGAGGGTCAGCCGCCAGAGGGAAGCGCAGCCCTGCTGCGGGGGGCTGACACCAGAGGCGGAGAAGAGGGTTCTGGGGGCGCGGCGGTGGGGATCGGCACGGGACGCGGGCGAGCGGGCCAGCACTAAGGAGGGACCTTCTGGGCTGATCGGAAAGAAAGAGAAAGGAGCTGATGACCTAAGCTGCCCGTAAACGACCAGAAACAAGAGAAGGGAAGTAGGAGCACAAGGACTGCGCCCCGAACCGCCAGCCCGCCGGAGCCGGCAGCGGTGCTGTCTGCAGAGGGGAGGGAGCAGCGCCCGGTCCCCTGCTTCCTGGGACCCACGACAGAGACCTTGCTTTCCTGCGGGTTTCCGGTGCTCTGCCCACGGGCGCCTATCTTTTTAATGCCTCCTAACAGAGTCCAGGACTTCGGGACGCTCATTTGCTGCTACAGGGGCAGTAAGCCCAGGGACAAAACCACTGCCCGAGACCAGGACGCTCACGTTTTGCTGCTATGCTCTTGTGCCCCAGGGCTGCAGGCTGGCCCACTCATGGGGGCAACGCGGGGGAACCACTCACGGTGGCAATGCTGCAGACGTTGTACACTTATCACCAAGATTTTGTTCTGGTAGAAGGCTCTAGAACGCCGATTCTAACACAATCGGTATGTCTCGGCACTCTCTGGCCAGGGGGCACCCCCACGCGCAGGCCGCCTCCACAGCCGGGGTCTCGGAGCAGCACTCGGGACGGAGAACGGGGCGCCTCAGCCATTCCCACATGGCTGCCGGAAGGCGCAGATGGGAAGGCGACTCTCCTTACGAGTGACTCTCCTTACGAAGCAGATCAGGCTCTGCGTCACCGTGGCAGCGAACAAACTCAGACACACGGTGGCCGGCCATGAGCTCGCCCCTGCGCCCGCCCCACGCCCCTCTCCTGCGGGAGCGAGGGCAGCTGTGCAGCAGGGCGGGCCAGGCGACACGTGGGCCACAACCCTGTGACAGGAGGCAGAACGGTGACAGATGGCGCCCTGCAGCCTCAATAAGCTTCCCGCCTGATCCCCACCGACAGGGCAGGTGGAGTCGGGGCCGCCGCCCTGGCAGTGCCAGCCACTGTGCCACCCAGAACTGTCCCCAGCAGCCTCTAAGCTCTCAACAGCACCAACGGCTGGAACGTGGGCAGCGGAGACGGGCCAGGAGCCCCGCGCCGGCTGGCTGTGCGCTCACCAGCACGTTCGCCGACCTCACCGTGAGACGGCCACGCATCTGACGGCCTAGCTTCGTCGACGCCCCGCAAGGCGCCCCCCACTTACTGTCCCGCAGCAGAGCTCTGACTGCACTTAAAGAAACTCGCGGGTTCCGCGGCTGCAGGAAACCGGGTGAGACTAGGCCTGTGTCCAGGGACTCGAACGGGAGCCACGCACACACGACAAACAATTAAATGAGCTCAACACACGCACGTGTTTACAGGCAGAAGTCGAGGTCCGACGGAGCGAACACCCAGACACCTTCCCACGGCTCAGAAGCTCAGCCTCGAGGAAGCCCCTGGACGGGGGCGCGAGGCTGGCGGGGCGGGGGGCCGCCGTGGAGACTCACCTCGTCGTCCTCGTCAGAGACCTTGATGGGGTTGTCCGGGCTCTTGACGGGCTTCTGGCTGCCGGGCCCGTTGCTCTCTTCCTTCCCGTGTTCTGCCTCCCACTCTTGTAACACTTCATCTATGTTGAAGCGACGTCGATAATTTACAAAAAAGTTTTTCACTTGTACCACCGATTTGTTCCCAATCACATCTGAGATGGCCTGAAAATCACGGCCATACTTCCTGATGGCTATGGACATAAGAGAGCATTGTTCAATGTAAGAGAAAACCAACGGAGAGCACACACAGCTGACTCACACCCAGGCAGGAAGACACACAGGCTTGTAGGAGCAGGCACGACCGCAGTGCGCTAGACCAGAGGGGAAGGCAGCCCGGGTGCATCCCGTAGACGACTGACCGAAGTCCTGCGGGACCCCGTCCTCTGGAAATCTGCCCCTTGTCATCGGACATGAAAACTGAAGTCATTCCGCAATTACTCTACGCTGTGGGCATTCTGCATTTTTCTTTTCAGGGTCCCCAGGACTAGACAACCCCCAAAATCCAACACTCTGTCTGCCTGTCAGGGTTGTGTAGTTCCTGACTACTCAACACCCAAACCGACGCATGGCTGCTAAAACGAATCACTCACACCTTTAAAACCGGCACGCTAATTTTTACAACGCGTGAGGCCCAGGAAGGGAAAGAGCCAAGCCCAGGGGTAATGCCAGAAGGTGGCTAGAGTGCCGCCCGCTGTAAGAGCTCAGCCCTCCGAGACCCCGGGCCGCCGGGAGCTCCGTGCTGCACGCGGGCTGGGGTGCGGCTGTCTCAAGGCTCGCAGGAGCGGGGCCTCGCCTCACCTTGCACTGCAAGAAGCTGCTCCTCTGTGGTCCAGCGCGCGTTGCTTTTCTGAATGACCTGTGTGTCCAAATGAGTCACGTTAACACGTCGCACGTCCTTGTTAGAGCTGACGAAGCTTTTTCTCAGATCAGAATTTTAACAACGACCAGGTTTATAAAATTCTGTTCATACTTTTCTTTCTAATAGGTGTATACTGGATATTACATGGATATAACCCTCAAACACATAAAACTGGGCTATGACTTCTGAGATGATGTTAACATAATCGTACCTCTGGAAGTCGATATGGTTCTATTCCACCATCAAGTTTTTCTTTGAGAGCACTGTTTGTCTGTTTAATATTCTGAATCTAAAAGAGAAAAGACTTTTATTTTACAAATGAACAATAGCTCTGGCTGGTGTGGCTCAGTGGACTGAGTGCCAGCCTGCGAACCAAAGGGTCACTGGTTCAATTCCCAGTCAGGACACAAGCCTGGGTTGTGGGCCAGGTCCCCAGTAGGGGGCATGCGAGAGGCAACCGTACACTGATGTTTCTCTCCCTGTCTTTCTCCCTCCTTTCCTGTCTAAAAATGGAATAAATAAAATCTTAAAAAAAATAAAGGAGTCAAAAGAAATGAAACACTGTGAGGTACGGCGCGGCAGGCCAGGCCGCAGGGCGGCGGGCGGCGTCCTCCTCCTCCCCCGAGCGCCAGAGAGGGGCCACCCACTCTGCGTGTGCTCCGCGCTGCGCACCCACAGGAGGAAGTGACAAGAAAGCGACCTGACTCCAGGGAAGAGTCTGAGGCAAGCGTCAGTGAAACTGGACAGAAACCGGACGTGCTGCTGGCTCCCTAAGGACCCACGTATTATGGCAGGAAGAGTGAAACGAGCTCTTGATATTGACAAGGCTGTGCTGACCAATCGCTCTGAAAAGAGCGGCTGGCCAGGTGACAGAAAGCGAGGGCTGGAACTTTTACTGGACGGGCGTGCAGACCGTCCAACACGTCTTCGGTGTCAAAAATGGCTGTTGGCTCTCATGTGATCAAATGGTCGACTTTTCTAAACCAGCACGAACTGACCTAGAAGGATCTGACGGTGGAGGATATTGACAGGTATCCGGAAGAGCTGGAGAAAGAAAGGAGGCCTCTGGCAGAAAAGGGTGTGATTGGAAAATACCACTATCGGTAATCTGTCCTGGTCACCTCCAGGCTGCTGCCGACTGCAGCCTGTTTGCAGAGGAGTTCAGGAAAAGTCCCTCCAGCCCCTAGATCACGAAACCTTGTGGCAAAGCCCAGGGTAAAGGTATCTTTCTGATCCACAAGGTCTCGCCAATCAGAGAGTGGTCCTGGGACAGCCAAATATCTCCGTGTGTAACCCAGTCCACTAAGGACGCCATGCGATCTCCCTGTTATCAATACCTACTACTAACTGCCAGAGGGACGTTCGACCTGTGCTTGTGAGTCCTGGTGTCTCTGTACCACCTGCTGCGCCGACACGTATGAGCTTGGATTCTGCCGCCTCTGCACAGCAAAGCACGTCCCCGGCTCCAGCGAGCTAGCCAGCAGGTGCGCTCACTCACCCACGCTGCCACTCGGGAGCACCGGGGACTGCAACCACATCCGTGGGGCCAAGGGCCTGTGAACAACCCGCGGCGCCACCTGCAGGGCAGCCAAGGCAAGGAGGTGACGGGGAGCTGTCGGACGGAGCCCCAGTGCACCACCGTGGGGTCGCCGAGGCCGTGGCGCCGGGGATGGAGAGGGACAAGTGTGGCTGGAGTGCCGCAGCTCTGCCATCACCACAGATGACAGGCTGAAGCCCTGGCTGACTGCAGTTAGTGCGCCCCCGTCTCTCACCTCCACACCACCAACGATCACGTCCTTAAGTACAACCTGACTAACGACACCCTCCACAGCATGCCCCCAGTGGCGGAATTCCGGACTCTAAATGGAACATGTCACCCCCTAGAAAGTTCTTGGAAACGGTGAAATCCCGTATGACAAAGAGCTGGTGCAGGGTGACAGGGGCTGACCAAGAGCTGGAAAGTCCTTCTGGCCAGTCGATGGGGCCCAAAGAAGGCTGGTTGGGAGGGTCAGGGAGAACCGTCCTCACCACCTGGAAGTGGCCCCCAGTAAGAGCAAGAGTCTGACCTGGGCCCACCACCCGCCTGACTCGGGCCTCCCTGAAGACCTATTCTGAAATTTCCTTTTTCTAGAGCTCTTCTCCTTTCCTAAGCCCTGGAAACAAACAGGCACTTCTTTGGAAGGTTAGCGCAATGAAAAACTTTTATAAAGGTGTGAAAAGAAAACAACTAAATAAACTAAGGGGAATAAAAACACCAAAAGCAAAGATGTTCCAACCTACAGGGTACCGAGAATTGGAGGTCTCTACCGTCTCCTTTAGGAGCGTCTAACTGGACTCTTTAGTTGACCTGCTTAGAACAACTAGCAAGGGACAACCTAGAAGGAGGGGGTGGGGGCAAAGAGGCTCCGTGTGCACAGCCCTCCCCCGCATCATGACAGTGATCGCCCGCACAGAACGCAGACCCAGCACACAGAGCCGCGCTGAGCCACCGAGGGGCGGAGCAGGTGGGAGAGGCCCAGCTGCCCAGCGGGACCGCACGGCGCGGCGCCGGAGCCCAGCACTGCCGCCGGGCACCACACTGACCACACAGCGTGGATGCCCACGTGCCTTCACGGGAGAAAAAGCAAGCAGTGTGTCTGTTCTCCGCAAGCCTAATTCTGACCGACTGCAAGTTCTTCCCTTTCTCACAAACTGTCTTCCCACACGCCTGCTGTGACTCACTGCGCCTCATTGCTCGCTGCCCTTCCCTCACCCACATACAGACACGGACACGACCAGCCGCTGCTGCTCCCGAACCCCGCACGGACCCCGGGCAAGCGGGGCCGTGGGGGCCTTCTCCCTCGGCTCTCAACAGCGGGGCGTCTCTGTGCCAGGCGCTGGGGCAGCTCGACCCCTAGCACTTTTCATTTCTGAATGAACACGTACGTTGTCTCCCTAAAATCGATAAAAAAGCACAAAATTAAACAAATGGCTGTAAGGCAAAACATCCACAGATTCTGAACTAAAAGTCAGCTCTAACCTCACCAATTTCCACCTGTTTCTGACGCATTTTCCCCAGTAGGAATACCCAGTGTTCACTAATGTAAGAATAAGGGCAGTTGCCAGCTTAATACCAGTTGGAAAGAAAGCGAGAGTGTCAACAAGCCAGAAAAGAAACAGGACACAAAAGTAATCAGCATTTATTTAAAGGATTTAAAAAAAAGGCAGTCATCGTGGCCTGGTGCCTTCCGTGGACCTCCTGGCAGCACGCAACTACCCGTTATCCGCTTTGCTGGGTGTTCAGGGAGGCTCCTCCGACGTCAGACCGCTTTACTCCGCACTCAGGAAGACCTAACGCCTCCGGCTCCCGGAGGGCGGATCGCCCGTGGTTCCCAGCCCCCTCATCAGTCCACGCAGCCGTGCCGCGAAGCTCGGGCGCGCAGAAAGCCTGGGAGTTTCTGGCGAAGCAGGAAAGTGAGGGAAGGGCGGTCTGGCCTGCATGTCCTGGTCTCACGGCCCTGAACGCAGAACGAGGGCTACGAAACAGCTTCTGCAGCTTGCAGAGTGCCAGACGCAACGCGCGAGGGGCAAGGCCAATGAAGTGAGGGTGCAGAGTGGAAAGAGAGCGTCGGGGCCTGGGAGCACCGCTGGACGGGGAACTAACGCCGACAGCCGGGCGGCGGGACTCCCAGCGGCGTGAGGGCAGTAAGTCCTCACTCGTTTAAGCTGTTACTACTCAGGTTTCTGTCACTTCCAGGTGAACAGCCCCTGATCTACAACCGAACGCGGGGCCTCCGGAACACGACGTCACTGTGTCGCCGACGGTCACTCTGAGTCCAGGCTGCACCTGGCAGGCGCCCTAAAGGCTGTGGGAAGTGAACGACCGGCCTCCGTTGCCCCCGTGTCAGACTCTAAGCCTTCTCTCTTCAACAACGCGACCTTCAAGAAGCTACCTTCAAATGAAGCACGCCTGCTCTTGACCCTGGCTCTGAAAACCAGACTCTCTTCCTACCTATCGCGCGACACAGTCAGTAACGGCTCTGAAGGAGAAGGGTCTCTTTCTCTCTCCGACCTCAGGCAGTAAGCCCCAGGAGCACATGCAGCGCAGGGCACTGAGTCCCCTCGCAGAGGAAGAGGAGGTGCACCGACAGCTCACAGCCCTAATCAGGGCGAGCTGTCCCCGTGCAAAACAGCTCCAGATGCTGCTCCCGCAGCAGCCCTCGCAGTCCGGGAGCTCGGGCGGGGCAGGATTAATCCCCTCGTTTGAAAGGAGGCCCGGGAAGATTAAGCGATTCTCCTAAGATTAGAAGGCAGCTGTGCCGGCCAGCCAGGCCCAGGAGCCAATGCTCCGGTTCTGCGAGGCACGCCTGGCCCCGGTCTGTGCTGTCTCTGCATCGGGTAGGCCCCTGACCCACTCTTCATCTCTGAAATGACAGCAGGCCTCGTACTGAACCTTCCAAGGGAAGCATCAAGATTAACAAGTCAAAGCAGCAAAAACTAGAAGTAAACCCTCAGTCCACAATTTGCCTTAAATTCCAGAGGGAGGGAGAGGATCCTGACACATAAAAGAACAATACTAGGGTACTCAGCAGAATTTTCATTTTCGATGTACTATGCAAAATTAAAGAGTAAAACAAGCCATTTTTCATACCAGCCATAAGTAAGCAGAAACGAATTAATTTTAAAAAAAGTCCTTTAAAAGGACATCAAAAAAGTACCAAATATCCAGGGCTAACTCTAACAAAGGGTGTACAAGACCTATGCTTAGAGAACAACAAAACAGATGAATTAAATAGCTCTGTAAGTGGGGGGATGGATCATTTCATGGATCAGAAGACATTAGTTCTTTATTTTGAGCTATAAATTCAATACAACCCCAATCAAAATTCTAGCAGAACTTTTTTCTGGAAATTGAGGAAGTGATCCTAAATTTTACCTGGAACGACAAAGGGCCACGAAGAGCCAGACCGTCGTGGAGGACTTCCTGCACGAGACAGGTGTGTGACGCTCCTACACTAGACAGCACTCACTGGGGAGGGCTCTGTCCGCACCCGGACAGACGGACCTCGGGGAGTGACGGGGAAGGCCAAGCCTGACCATTCGCACGGGCAACGGGCTGAAAACAAAGGCCCCACACTTAACTAGACATCCGTATAAGAAACCAGTCAGACAAATAATGACCCCACATGTAACAAGACACAGAATCACACTTCCAGGGAGACTGAAGAGCAGAATGTAAAAGGCAAAGCAACATTAGGACCACACGGCAGAGTACCTTCATGACCTGAAGGAACGTTCTTAACGGGATTCGAGGGGCACTAAGCACAGCCCTGGCCGGCGCGGCTCAGTGGACTGAGCGCCGGACTGCGAACCAAGGGGCCAATGATTCGATTCCCAGTCAGGGCACACGCCTGGGTTGCGGTTCCCAGCAGGGGGTGCCCACACTGATGTTTTTCTCCCCTTGTTTCTCCCTCCCTTCCCCCTCTCTGAAAATGAATAAATAAAATATGTTAAAAAATGTTTGAAGAAAAAAGAGCACTAACCACAAAAGACAAAAATGAAAAACTGGACTACCTTAAAATTAAGATTTTCTATTCACCAAAGATACTATTAACGGAGTGAAAAAACAAGCCTCAAAATGGGCAAAGGGCCGCCCTGTGTCCGCCTTCCCTGGGGTCGTTCTCCCGGGGCTGGTTCACAATGCCCGGGGCACTTCTGCTATCACAGCTGGAGGGGCAGGGCGCTGACAGCACCTAGCAGGTGAAGGCCAGAAGTGCTGGCCAAGACCTCACAAGGCACGGGACCGCTCCCCACAGAGAGTTATGAGCCCGACCCGGTGCCACCGAACCTGGCCAGCCCGACAACAGCTCGGACAACGGGGCGGGACACAGGCACACTCCCAACCCAGCAGCTCCACTCTCGGGCACAGACCCAACAAGGACGCGCGCGCAGCGCAGCACGGGCCATGTGAACGTGCTCGCTTCAGCAGTACTTGTGACGCCCAAACGGGGAGAACCCCAGTGTGTGTTTGGTGGGACAGACACACAGCAGTGAGCAGGGACAAGGACTGTGATCTGCACTGCACGGGTGGGTCTCACGTGCCGAGTGGGATCTAGACACGAGAGAGGCCGCGTCGTGTCACCGTTACGAGCCATCCCCACACAGGCAACAGCCGTTCGTGGCTGCACCAGCTGGAACAGCGGCCACCACCGGGAGAAGGCAGGAACGAGCCAGAGGGCTGGAGTGCAGCTGGGGCTGCAGAGCCCCCGGACTGGAGGGGCAGGGGCGGGGCCTGGGGGCGGGGCCTGGGGGCCGGGCTCCATTTCCCGATGCAGGAGAGAGGTTAGTGGGCGTGCCCGCCCTGTGAAAAGCAGTGAGCACGCACAAGCACCATTTACATGCTCGCACTCGCAACATCAACTCCCAAATGAACTGAAGGAAAATCCATGGCCAATACCTAAGACCTTCTGTCAGTTTCCTTAGAAACAAAATGCCCTTTTGAGATCAGTGGACAGACGACAAAAACACCTCTCGAGGACTAGTCGGCTTTACCCAGGGTGAGCTGTGGGTACCTGTCGCTTGATTGACACCAACTCCATGTCCAGCTGTCTTAGCACCGTAGTGGCAGCGGTGGCATTGGCAGACACAGCCTCCACATCTTCTTGAGAAAGAAACATTCCTTTTGGAGGTTTCCTTTTTGCTCTGTTTTTAGCTTGAGTACTATGCTTTTCTTTCTTGATCTGAGGAACTGTCTCAGTAGGGGGCACCTGCATGATAGATGCATTTTGATAAATGAGATGCTAAAAGAATTAAAACAGCAAATGAACAGTAATAAGCATTATTTCCTTAACATGGCCCCACACAATCTAAGACACATACCAGGCTACATTGTAAGCACCACCTACAAATTCGAACAGGTGGGTCACAGGCAAAATCATCGGCTACTGAGTTTGGGCTAAACACCCGGCAGCGGGCCGCACTCCCTTCTGGCACGGACACACCCTGACTATCCCTCGCCGCCTGTGACGGAGCCCACTCTCAGCTCCCAGCAGGAGCATGGGAAGGAGAAAATCTGCGCTCTTCTGCTGGGCTGTACGTACGTATATGTGAACAAGGAGCTACTGTATCCTAGCAGTCTCTAGTGATACAGACGGACACATGAGCACAGAAAGAAAAAAGAAACAATTCAGTACATGTGTAAAGATTCATTTAAATTCTTCACATATTTATAGGAGTTTTAAAAAATATAAATTCAGTACAACACTACATATGCTGTCATTTTGAATGCATGACTACTGCTAATTTTTAAAGGTGCTTTTTCTAAATCTAAAACCTCCAGAAATGAATGCAGTGAAATCTTGGCGAGGAAAGGATAACATTTTACCAGTAACCATTTTAAGAACAAGTTTGGGATTGTCCGTAATCTCATCTCGTTAAGAGTATTAACGAAGAGCATCAGCAAACGCGATAGGGCTGGCAGTGCGCTCAGGCTCTGCGCTTCCTGCTTTGAAAGACTGAGGGGAAAAGCTGGAAACTGACGGGGCAGCGAGCCCCGCCCAGCGCTGGCGAGGGGACCAGGCCAGCGCCGCGGGGGGAGTGGGCAGGGAGCTGGCGTGCTGCGTGTTCGGTCCAGGCCACCCGCTGGCGATGGGCCTGGTCTGGGAATGGCTCAGAGTGTAAACAAATGATAGTTTAACCATTTTTCTTGCCCAGTCGGAAACTGATGGGAAAGTGGTGGCGGGAAAATAGAGACAACTGTACCTGAACAATTAAAAAAAAAAACGGCAGTTGAAAGAGTAGGGAAAAAAACAAAAATAAATTAAGCTATACAAATAAGAATTACAGAAACTAATATAGAATAAACCCTTTTCTCTCATTTAAAGTATTCCACTGAAGAAGCTGACAGGCAAAAAATAAATAAATAAATATTTTAAAATAAGTCCATAAATCGGGAAAAAACCTCTAAAAGACAATGCATCAAAACAAAGCTTACTAAAAATTGCAAGTATAATTAGGTTCCAAAACAATGTTAATTCAGCCAACCCTTAAAACAATCTTCGTATTTTGACTTTCTTACAAATCACTGGCGAAAGTGCCACAAGGAAAGAATGGCTAGGTTCTCAGTGGTGACACATTCTGTACAAAAAGAAGCCTTCAAAATGTATGTAAAATGCGCTGACCCAGTATTCAACTTCAAGAAATTAATTCTAGTGGAAAAAAGTGAATGCACAAATACTTAGTTACGAGATCAGCATTTCAGCATTGTTCATAACAGCAAAACGCAGGGGCAGAAGACTGTAAAAACCCGTAGAAGATTAATTCACTCAATTATAAAGATTTGTATGATGGACTCACATACAGCTGTGCATGCAAACGTATTTGACATCAAATATGTTCAAGGTAAATTTGAAAGGTTATAAAATTTTGTATGTATATTAACTTCCCATTTTATATTATTTTAAA
The DNA here is from genome assembly GCA_028533065.1 of Trachops cirrhosus. NCBI lineage: Eukaryota > Metazoa > Chordata > Mammalia > Chiroptera > Phyllostomidae > Trachops > Trachops cirrhosus. Next base: position 193,196,585 of record CM052538.1, on the reverse strand, counting down.
AATAAGTATTTATTCAGAATTATGGACACAGACATATATTTTTCACAGAGGACGTGGCCTGGGAAGAGTCACCACGATCTTCACAGTGATCGTGTGTGGAAACGGTTTCGTTCTCTCCTTTTTGGTTAGCTGTACTTTGTCTATAAAAAGCACGCAGCACTGATGTAATCTCAAGTTCAGGTATGTCTGCACCATTTGGCGCTCCCATGCTTAAAGTAGCTGTTCTCACGCTCTGGAACCTTCTGGGACAGAGAGCCCCCAAGATTCTACCGGAACTGCAGACTCCGCCCTCAGGAAACCTCTGACACGGACGCACGGAGAAGCCGTCTCCGCACCGGGAGTCGACACTGCGGCCTGGCCGAGGAGCCGAGGGGGCCGAGGGGCCCCAGGACCCTGCCCTCCAGCTCCGCGGGGGCAGCCCAGGCCTGCGGCAGGCAGTGCTGAGCTGCGGCATTTCCGACCTCAGCCCTGGAACCCCGGGTCTCCGTGGAGGGCCCCTGGGATCTCACACACGCTTCACTCAATTTTATGAATGGGCACAGTAATGCAAAACTGCAGCCGCCATTTCAAAAGGCTGAGATCATCCCAGCACCCCACTGTTCTCTGTGAGCAGTTTACAAAAGTCACCCACAGCTGTCAGGACTCACGAGTCCCCTGAATCTAGACACTAAGAACCTCTGACACCCTTGGATGACCCGCGTGGCTGCTTCCCAGTGAGGACAGGATCTGCATGGCGTCCCCGTCAGCCCTCCGGTGTCGCCTGCTGAGCCAGTGTGTGCAGAGCCCTAGGCCAGCGACAGCCGGGAAGGAGCCGCGAGGCTGCAAGGAGGAGCCTCGCTCTGGCCTGGGCCTCACAACCGCGGCCTTCTAACCGCCTGAGCGGGTGCTCAGCAAAGACGGCGGCGAGGACTCCGCCCCAGACAAACCCCCTCTTTTCACCTCTTTTTCCTTTAAGACTTCCCAGGACCTCAGCAGCATAAAAAAGATCCAGTCAGAAACACAGGAGACACTAACTGAAACAAACAACAATTTATAGGGCAACAACAGTAGACAGGGTGAAGCTGAGAATCAAACCAATGATTTGGAACACAAAGAAGCAAAAAACCACCAGTCAGAACAACAAGAAGAAAAAGTAATCCAAAAAAATGAGGACAGTGTCATGGCTGGTGTGGTTCAGTGGATTGAGCATCAGCCTGCGAACCAAAGGGACACTGGTTCGATTCCCAGTCAGGGAACATGCCCAGGTTGCGGGCCAGGTCCCCAGTGGGGGGCGTGCGAGAGGCAACCACATGTTGATATTCCTCTCCCTTTTTCCCTCCCTTCCCCTCTCTCTAAAAATAAGTAAATAAAATCTTAAAAAAAGAAAAACATGAGAAGTTATATAAACAGCCTCTGGGACAACTTCAAGATGTCCAACATTTGCCTCATAGGGGTGCCAAAAGGAGAGGAGAAAGCAAGAAATTGGAAATCTACTTGAAAAAATAGTGAAAGAAAAAAACTTCCTAATTTTGGTGAAGTAAATAGATATGTAAGTCCAAGAAGCACAGAGTCCCAAACAAGATGGACCCAAAGAGGACCACATGAAGACACATCATAATTAAAATGCCAAAGGTTAATGATAAAGAAAATCTTACAAGCAACAAGAGAAAAGAAGTTAGTTATCTACAGGGGAATTCCCATAAGACTGTCAGCTGATTTCCCAAAAGAAACTTTGCAGACTAGAAGGGATTGGCAAGAAATATTCAAAGTCATGAAAAGCAGGGACCTACAGCCAAGATTGCTGTACCCAGCAAAGCTGTCATGTAGAACTGAAGGGCAGATAAAGAAAGAGCTTCCCAGACAAGGTGAAACTAAAGGAGTTCGTCATCACCAAGACGTTATTATATGAACTGTCCAAGGGACTTAAGGAAAAGAAGATCAAAACTATGAACAACAAAATGGAAAAATGCGTTATCTATCGATGACTGAATCTAAAAAACAAACCAAGCAAACCAGAAGAACAGAGACAGAATCACGGGTA
>CM052538.1:193161327-193194065 GCA_028533065.1 Trachops cirrhosus | reverse complement strand
AACAGAGACAGAATCACGGGTACAGAGAGTGTTCTGACGGATGCCAGATGGGAGGGGGGTGGGGAGGGGGTGTGAGCAGTACAGACAGGTAGTGAGAGAGCCAGGGGGATGTGAAGCACAGCACGGGAAATGGAGCAGCCGAAGAACTCACACGCATGACCCGTGGACACGAACAGTGAGGGGGGGCGCTGCCTGAGGGAGTGCGGGCTACTGGGGGAGCTGGGCAAAGGGGGGAAATGAGGACAACTCTAATAGTATAATCAATAAAATATAATAAAAAAAAGACTTCCTTTACCCAGGTTTCTTGGCAAACACAATTCTAAGTTCTATAAAGCCAAGTTATTATTTAAAATGTCATACTATGGTGCCTTATATGGTTGGCACTCAATATATACGCAGCGTGAGAAGAATGGAGGTTCGCTGGTGAACTCGCAAGGACACCCGTCTGCCCAGAGACCGCACCTCCTTCCTGCTCTCCTTGTTCTGGTCGGCCTCCAGGTCCACGGGGTTGTTCCCGTTTGCTTCTTCCAGTTCGTCCTCACTGAAAGAGAAGACGTTACCCAATGTTACTTTGTATCAATTTTATTTAACACACAAATATAAACAGTAAACTGATTTAATGACAGGTTTAATACAAAATTATGTTTTCAGACTGCTGAGATAACATGTTTACAATTCAAATGAAATACCAATTCCATAGTTCTTTGAGTGTAAATGACTAAGACCAACGGCCGAAATAGGTTTCTGCCTCCCAGACCAGGTCTACAGACGCACCCGAGACACTGTCCGAGAGTCAAGTCCCTGCACGGGGAACAAGTTCCCTGCGAGCCAGATGCCCCATCTGCTCCCTCGGGACCACCCAAGTCCGGGCAGGGCAAAGGCTCTGTGGGGGCAGGGCCAACTGGTATTTTAAGCTGCGTTTATCTCAGAAAGGACGCTCCCACCGACATGGTGTTTTTGCTTATGTCCTTCCAGGTAGTGTTTTTAATTGAAGAAAAAAGACACCAGCTGTGTGGCAGGTGAGCGCGTCCCTAAAGGCGCGCGCACGGCCCTGCGGCCTGCCCAGCCGGCCCGCGGCGGAGGCTAGCTGAGTGGCGGTGCCAGCGCTCGGCTCCCCACACCCCTCCCGGGCTCAGGAGTCCATCCCAGTCCCTGTGCCCACCCTCCACGCTTCTCCCCGCCCCCCACCCCGCCTGAGCTGGTCCAAGTTCTGGCTGAGGAAAGTGTCCAAGAAAACAAACGTCCCGGCGTTGAGGAAACTTGGCCCCAGCCCTGCCGTGACTGTCCCGGGCAGGCGCCCTCCTGTCCTCACGGAACGGGGGCAGTGCCTGCGGCAGGGGGCAGGGACCACCCGGGCTGTCGCGGCACGCTCGGCGCCACACGCCCCACTCTGCTTTTGCGTTCAGCTCCGGCCTCAGCAGAGCGGACTGCATCTGTCTGCGCTAACAGACAGCTGACCCACAGGAAGCGAGCCTGGCGCACCGCGGAAGCACCCAGTTTGAACCAGAAGTTGCTGCGGCCCTGAAAACAAGTTCCCTCCGCAGGTTCGCCGCGTGTCTTTGCTTATGAAGAGCACTGCTCCGCACACAGACCCCCGGGCGCCTGTGCCGAAGACCAGACACCACGCAGCTGTGCCGGGGCGCACGGTTCCGCAGACTCCGCCGAGATCTCGGCGCTGCGCTCACTCCCCACTCCGGCCAAGAGAGCTGAGCTCTCCAAACGTGGTCCTCGACTCTGTCTGCACACATTACTCTCTTATTTGAAATCACAGAACAGTCTTCTGAGATGGGGCCAAATCGTGACCAATTTAATAAAAATACCGTATTACAGAAAGTGTGAAAAATGCGATTTTTAACAGCCACCGCATCACACTGGCCTAACACAGAAGCCTCGCGTGGTGTGCCTCCCACTTCGGAGTCAAGCGGCCGTGGGAGCGGCGCACCGAACGGAGCCCGGCCTGTGCGCGTGCGCCCAGCCGCCCGGTCGAGCTCCAGCCTCCTTCTGGACGCCAGCCCACAGCCGTCCCCACGCGCACGCGGCGCTCAGCACAGAAGGCTGAGGACACGACGACAGAGGCGTGTCCTTCGGCGCCGCCGGCCTGAAGACCGGCGCGTCCCACGGCCCCAGGACACGTGTCTCACGCACTCACACACGCGGTCGGATGGCCAGAAAGGGAAGAAGGCCACCCGAACTACGGCGGCATCTTGGACACCAAACATGAAAACACGTCGAATGCATCTGGACGAGCACGCCAGGCGAATTTCAGCCTGGGAGACAAGACCCCTTTAGTTTAGAGAAGGCACCCTCAAAGGGCGTGGAAGAACCTGCGGGGAAGTCCACGCATTCAAATGGAAGCTTCCGGACCGCAGGAAGAGTGTGAGAAAGCGTGCGTGGGACCCGACTGCGCTGCAATCACACGGCTCATCCACAGAGAGTGGAGGGCACGTGTGTGAGTCTGGCTCGAAGGTCCTGCTGCCACTGCGCTTCCTGTGTGTCCACCAGCTCACAGAGCTCTAGCGACTGTGCTGCATGGCCCGAGTGGGGGCAACCGCACCCCCAGGCACCACTGACCTTTCCTCCCGCTCGCGCTTCTGTTTGCGAGCATGGCGGTCCATCACGCTGGTCTTAGTCCTTGTCTTCTTCCAAGAGTAGTAAAATTTCACCAGACTTGCTATAGATTTATCCGGAAGCTAAACAGAAAAACGAGCTGCTTTAGATCTGAAGCTGGCCGCTCAGAGTCAGATGAGTTTGGGCACACTTAGTTAGGGCCACTCTCACACCTTCAGACGGGCCCTGAGCCGCCCGTCCCCAGTAAGGGGAGCAGTCCATGAAGGAACGCTCTCCGTTCACATCTTCTAATCACTAGGCGGCTGCAGGCGAAGCCCAGCCCACGAGAGAGTGCGAAGCCAGGGTAAAAGGAGTCAGGGTCTGCACACAGCTCGAGTTCTAACAAGACTTCGGGATTATCTTTAAAAACTCCACTTTAGCACTAGTGGAACTGTCGGTAAGCTTTTGGCGCAGGGCCCCTCAAACAGCACTCCAGAATGGGAGGAAGAGACAAGCCTCTTCCAGGCAGACACGGCCCTGCCTCGTCAGATATCCGTCCAAGACCCTCTCCCAGGCTAACCTTCCGGAGGGTCCCTTCCAGACAGACAGGGTGGGGGTGGGGTCCCCGCCACCCAGCAGGAAGTGCTAGGATGTGCTTTACTGCTGGGACTTGGAGCCTCTCAGCCCCGGCAGCAAGCCGTGAGCCAACTTTTCTAAAGGGAGTAGTCCTAAAAACGGGGTTGCTCATGCCTGTGGGGTCAGCCCTGTTCCTTGGGGATAGGGCAGAGGAGTGGGGTTGGGGGTGGGAATCAATGGCCTCACTTACTTACCATTTGTTGGATTCTATGAAAAGTCTTCCCATGAAAACTAAAGGCTTGCTCAAACAAGACTTTATCCTCCACAGTCCACTCATCTGGGAAGGGGGTAAAGTTGGGCAAATCAGCCAATGATTTTTCAATATTATGTTTATGCCAAAAGAGCATCCCAAGAGCCTAGAAAAACAGTATCAGTGAAATTTTAGACCGAAGATGTGAATGAAACATTAAAATGGAAAAGAGGCTGGCGAAAGGACAGTGAGTGTCTGTCTTCACACTGGGGTGTGCTGCTAAGGGGCGGCCCCAGGCAGGCTGCCTCCGGGCCCTGCCACGCCCCCACAGCCCTAGGAGGGCAGGGCCGCCCCCTCACTTCGTAAGTGCCGGTGCGGAGGCCCCGGACAGTGAGTGACTTGCCAGTGTGGCAGTGCCAGGAGGTGGCTCTAGAACCTGCACTCTGGCAGAGTCACACCCTAATGCCTCTGCACATGAGGGAAGGGGCCAAGTGACCAAACCACGCAATGGCTTTGTTATTGCTTTGCTCAAATAACACAAATATTAAGAGTTTTTTTTCAGCTCAAAAAGAAAAATATACTAATGGGCAAGGAACAAATTAGAAATCGGAGCGATAACTCAGGATACTTTCCTGAGAAAATTCCTACATTACAACTCAAAAGTGAAAACGATCATACTTTTGAAAATCAAAATTCTTAAAAATTCACACAAGTATATTCAGCAATCAATCAGCCAATAATATTTACATTTTCTAAATTGATAATTTTTCTGGGCAAGTTGATGAAGTTCATGAGCATAGCTGGAAAAAGAGAAGCATATTATTTTTTGCTTTGAAAGATTCTGGAATTACTGAATATCTTATTGTAATTGGTTTTTTAAACAGTTCTACCAGAGTACAATAGCTACAAATAAGGCCAAGGCTGAAAGAAAGAGTCAAATTCTATATAATTTCGATTACTTGTGCCCTCAGTAATTGAAACTACCAGAATAAATGAAAAAATGTTAGTAACTTATAGGTTGTAAAATCTAGATCAATGCCAAGGAAAACAGGAATCCAACTTACGATGCTTATTTTAAAAAAGTAATTAGAAATAAGGCTTGGATAGGATAATTACCACACTTTGGAGGGAAAAAAATCTCGTGCATTTCTCATGAACAGGCTCTAAACAATTGTTAAAAGGAAGCCTTAGTCAATTTCTACAACCTGAAAGTGACTCAAAACAATGGTAAAATACTATGGGTTTGAGTGTGACAGCAGGAGTCAGGAGAGACCGTCACACGCCCACAAAAGTGACAGGCCCCACATTCCCACAGGGAAGGGCCCCGCCCCAGGACCCCGCACCTACCCGCCTCGGCCGCGCCACACTGCGCCCTGAGCGTCCTCTCACACTCCCCTGGGGCAGTGAAAAGGGACCAGAGCCCAGTCTGATGCTGCTAGTAACCCCCAAAACTGCTGATGAGGAAACTCTGCTACTCCACACACAGAACTAAAAAATGTTAACAGGTTAGCTCTAAAATCCCATTTTTAACAACAAAAGAAAACCACGCCATTACCTGTTCCATGTTGTACCCGTGCTTCTCTTTAGCGATGGCAATGTACTCGTCCACTGAAAAACAAGACAGGAGCCGGTGAGCACACCCAGGGCAGAGCGGTCTCGGAGCACTGGAGCCGCCAGCCACGCACCCACGGCACAGACGGCGTGGAAGAGCGTTGACGCAGCCCCGCTGGGAACCCTACGTGTCAAATCCCACAGGGAAACGGCAGGCAATATACTCAAATGTTATCAGCACTTATCACTAGATGGCAAGATTGTAATTCTTTCTTTTAAAAAGTGTGGTTCTACTTGGTTTCTATGATAAACAAATATTCTCTGGTATACTGGAAAGTACTTAGAAATAAAGAGAAATATTAAAATTGGGTTCGTTTCTAGTCCTAGCCAAGGCTGAAGATCAAGGGACCTATCGCTTTATTTAAAAAAAAAAGTCTAAGATAGCCCTGGCTGGTGTGGCTCAGTGGATTGAGCGCCAGCCTGTGAACCAGGAGATGGCTGGTTCGATCCCCAGTTGGGGCACATGCCTGGGTTGCAGGCCGAGATCCCAGTGGAGGGAGCACAAGAGGCAACCACACATTGATGTTTCTCTCCCTCTCTTTCTCCCACCCTTTCCCTCTAACAATAAATTAATAAAATCTTAAAAAAAAAAAACAACTAAGATAAATGACGTGAACCAATGTGTGGTATTTGCTTTCAAGCACTAAGGAAACAGCAGGGAAACTTAGGTCCCCAGAAGCAGCCACCACCAAAGAAGAACCTAGAAAAATAAGAGACTACTAGTTGACAGCACTTCTTTATATTCACGAATGACTCGTCTACATAAACGACAAAGACAACACGAGCGCAAAAACAACCAGTGGCACAAAACTGTGTGAGACAAGAGTAAACGCCCACAGCCCCGACCCCTCCCCGAGCCCCTCCCCCACGAGGGCAGGCTCCCACCACCCAACCTCAGACAGTGAGCGAGGGGAGTGGCCACAGAGGCTCAGCGTGCCCCTCGATGAGGCCACCACCGGGGTTCCTAGCTGTGGTATCACGAACAACCAATTCAGGAATTGGCATGTACTGTAATGCTAGGGAAAGTTTTCCCACTGATAGAGGAAAAAGTCAACTCAAACAGTAACTATTGCAACACGAAGGCATTCATTTTCTATTCCCCTTTTCAACATTCAAGTACAGACTAACTGCTTACGTCGCTCAAAACACAGAAAAATTCCAGTGTGCCTGAGAGTCAGTGAAGGACACACTAAATGACTTTAAAACGAAAGGATTTCAAAGATGAGAAAGAAAATGACTCCCGAGTGTGTCTTTGCTTATTACTTCACAAGAGGGTGGATGCTGCCAGATACAAACGCGGCTAAGGTTCTAAGAAAAGCTCGTGTGAGTGAGGCTGCACATCTCTGCCGAGGGGCTGGGTGCGGTGTCCACCGGGACAGGCCCCGGAGGGCTGGACGCAGGTGGACGCGGGCCAGATGATGCAAACGAGGTGAGGAGGGGCGGTAAGTGCTCACGCCCAGAGTATGGAAGGGCAGGGGAGCAACACCGGACAAGGAACCGAGGGCCGGCCCTGGAGAGGCTCTGCGTCAGGGGTTTCTCCTTTGAATGCCGTGTGGTGAGCGTACAACAAACGGCCCTCAGCTCCTGCTGTGCAGTCCCAGCTCTGCAAGCACGCGATTCCCAGACCGGTCACCCACCTGGGCCGAGGGAGGGATGACGTGCGGTGCTGCCTACGCACGCGACCGTCCCGGCGGCCTGCACGCTGCCCGCGGCTCGCGGGCAGGCGCCTCTGCTGAGGCCGTCGCAGTGACCCCATTCACTCACCAGGCCTGTCCCTGCTGCTGCCCACCATATTTAGCTAAAAAATCTACCTGGAAAATTCGGGGAAACAAAAGTATTCTTTGTATGTACTCTATTTTCACCTGCTTTTCTGCTTTCTGACATGAACATCAGCTGGTGGCAGGAACAGCAGAGCAGACTAGAACCCGGGGCTCCGACTGCTGCCGCGGGGGTGGGAAGCAGCATCGGCCCGGGCGCACACGGCAAGCAGTCCCACTATGGTGGCGTGTCAAAGCACACACCTCCTAGGTGTTCTTGAAGACCACCCTGGGGACTCAAGTCCAAAGTGAAGGAAGAAAACTCTATCACACTACTTCGGTAAAGTCCCTTGGAATGTCTACCAGGTCTTTGGAGAGGTGAGGAAGTAACTTAATACATGGGGAGCCTGGCAACTAGTGAAAGAATTACTATCTGATGCCCACCAGCAAAAACACAACTTCTCGCTGCCCCCAGTGTACAACAAAGATCAGACGAACACTGGCTGACTGAATGCCGACGTGCTGTTATGCACACTGTCAGTATTTTAGGTCTTTTTCCAGCAAGTTCAAGGGCAGCACAGATTAGGTCTGCGGTAGGACAGACCCAGGTCAAATCCTCGCTCTGTCTCCTGATCGATGAGTTCATGGGCAGTGGTGCCTGGCACTGTATTTAAGACTGTTTCCTTTAGCAGATCCTTGACCTTCCCAGGAAGCAGCTCCTACCAGGAGTCAGTGTCAGAGTGACACCCCAGCAGGAACCCTCTTCTGCCTCCTCCCCACACAGTGTTTGGGACCAGAGCCGATTCAGAGGAACCGAGGGACACAGCCAAGGGCACCGACAACGCTCCCGACAAGCCTCATCTCGCCCCACTGTCCTACCCTGTCTGGACCCGAGCTCTTCCTCCCTTGGATAACCAGGGGACATGGCTACGCCCCGCTGCCTCTACAGTCCCCTGTGCCTGTCCCCCGCCCTTCTCCTTCACAGAGTATGCCCGTAGCTGCTGGTGAGGCATGAGGAAAATCAAAGTGTGAATTTTTCAAAACCTCCCATATGGGTTCCTTAAGCAAAACTAAGCTTTAAACCCAAGAAAATACAATCCACTCCCAACTGCCCTAATAAAACCAAAGGGTGCTTAGCGCGGTGGATAAAAGACAAAATGGAAAGGAGCAAGGGAAAGACAAGCTACCAGAAACAAACTGGTCTGAGACAAAGAAAACAAGAATGTTTGGGGGCTTGACTAGCACCTTCCTATCTCTGGCAACAATCTTGAGCATGACTCTGAAAGATGAAAGGTTAACCAGAGTCCGTCCAATCAGGGGCAAGGAGACACTGCAGGCGGAGAGTCACTAAGGAAGATGTGATGAGGGCGATGAGCCAAGTCCACCTGGCTTGAGGAAAGGCCAGTCCATTTCCATGGGCCTGGCCCCTTGCACCCAGCTGCCCTCCCCACCGCACAGGGACAGCACCAGGGAGTCATCTGGGTGCCAGAAGCAGACTTGCCTCGTGCAGCTCAGCGACATCCTAAAGTGTCCATCAAAGGCAGAAGAATCAGAGTGAAGTGCAGTCTGCTCTAAAAGCAATCTATCGTTGCATAATGCACTATTTTCTTTTTTATTTTTTTAAGATTTTATTTTTAGAGAGAGGAAGGAATGGAGAAAGAGAGGGAGAGAAACATCGATGTGTGGTTGCCTCTCGCGTGCCCCCTACTGGGGACCTGGCCCACTACCCAGGCCTGTGCCCTGACTGGGAGCAAACTGGAGACCCTTTGGTTCACAGGCCGGCACTCAATCCAATGAGCCACACCAGCCAGGGCAATGCACTATTTTTTTAAAACTTGAAAATTCCCGAGGATACCACCAAGGAAAACTCTCCCAAACTTAAATTATGATGGGCAAAGATATACATGACTCTGATTCTTTAAAAATACAGTAATTATACAAATCACTTACTTTTTTGAAAAGTACTTAATATGGAAAGCACAGGTGAGTGAGTTATGTTTTCAGGGTAACATCAAGTACAGGTAGAGTGCGTATAAGATTCATCAAGAAAATTTACAAAATAGCCCCAGTTGGTGTGGCTCGGTGGACTGAACACCAGCATGAGAACCAAAGGGTCGCCGGTTTGATTCCCAGTTAGGGCACATGCCTGGGTTGTGGGCCAGGCCCCTGATGGTGGGTATGTGAGAGGCAACCACACATTGATGTTTCTCTCCCTTTCTTTCTCCCTCCCTTTCCCTCTCTCTGAAAATAAGTAAATAAAATCCCTTTAAAAAAAGAAAAGAAAATTTACAATATAGTCGACAATACTGTAACTAGGTACGGTGCCAGGTGGCTACTGGAAATACCGGGGGATCACTTTGTAAAGTATGTGACTGTCGAACCACTATGCTGTCCCCCAGACACTGATATAAATAATACCAAGTGTAGACTGTAACTGAAAAATGAAACTAAAAAAGGAAAATCCACAGAACTCCTTAAAGCACAATCAAGCACGTACTGAGCTACCCTTGCTATACACAGAACGCTGTGTCAACCAGCAGGCCAAGATGCAAAAGAAAGGTGAACTGGTCTCCTTCAGTAACGCGAAACAACACACAGATCACCGAAGAGAATATAAATACACAGAATGACAGTGCAGATGTAGGCCAGTAAGAGAATACAAAATGATCGGCAAATAATGACGATAACGATGATAACGAATCGAGAAAAGCCTCCTGAAGACGCGACGGCTACACTGATTAAGTAACAGCAGCCGCAAACATGTGAGAGTCCTTGTGCCAGCCCATCTGAGCTCTTCACGAGGGCTATCTTCTTAAGCCTCTCCAATAATTCTATTATCACTCTTATTCGCAGACGAAGTGACAGGCTCAGAGAAGGTGATCTGGCCAGGGCCACACAGCTGGCGTGTAGCAGAAGCGGGACCTGCAGAAACGCAGACGGCTTGCCGCCGGGTCCCGTGGCCCTGGGGCCCGGTCTACACGCCACCTCTATCTCTTGAGCAGAGGAGGCCGAGGGAGACGGCCACCTCAGACAGGACCGGCGTCCGTGGGACAGAGAATGGAGCAAAGCTAACCAACGGAGCCCAGGCAGCCTGGACGGGGTGAGAAGCCCGAGGCGGCAGAAGCTGAAGGCAACAGGCTGACAGCTGCCTTGGGCCCGGCTTCACTGCTTCTGTGCTCACGTTCCCGTCCAAGGGACCGTGTGCCCTTGTATCGTTAGCACGAGCCTCAAATTCAACTGCAGACAAGGCAGAATGCGGGAGAAACTGCCACAGTAACCTGGACTCGCCCGGCCCTTCCCGGAGACACTGCAGCGTCGAACGCCACGTGATCTTGCAAACTCCATGCAGAGCAGGAGGCTGGCACCCTAAGATGGGCTGAGGACAAAGCTGCAGCTTTCACACAGCTTTTTAATATTTTTATTATCATAACGCTTGCAGTAGCATCAGTTACTGCAAAGACACATGCCATCAGTTTCTCTCATAACTCAAACTGAGTGTGCCCAATTTTCTTCAATATCATAGCATCTCCTTATTAAAATAAGAAATGTTATCGCTGTAACTCAATCAGAAGGCGGTTAAATCACTCAGGTAAAACAATTATGCCACCTGGTGGGCACAGCTATTACTACAGCTAACATTTCAGTGACCCCCTTGATATCTTCAGGGGAAACAGAGGGCATGAGGAACGAGACGAGCCACAGAGACCCTGCCAGAGCATAATACAGGGAACCAGTCCTTCCTAGTCAGTGCTACAAAGCGCTTTCTCTAGGAAAATGTAGTTTTGTTGATGTCCCGCTTCACAGAAAGAGCTCTCCCCGCCCTCTGGCACCCAGCACGCGCCACACAATCCAGCCCAGTCCTGCAGACCATTGGACTAAGTGGAAATGAGAAACGTGAGCGCCCCACCACGCCTCACACGTTCAGGGCAGATCTGGCGCCCGCTCCTGCCCACTCTGCACCCCTCCCCTCACACGTTCAGGGCAGATCTGGCGCCCGCTCCTGCCCACTCTGCACCCCTCCCCTCACACGTTCAGGGCAGATCTGGCGCCCGCTCCTGCCACTCTGCACCCCTCCGTCACCCCTCCGCCAGCCCGACTGTGACTGCGGGTAAGCACCGCCCTGCCTCTGTGCTGGTTTCCCACTCAGGGTGAGAGCAGCCTATCACGATCTTAAAGGTGTCTTCCGCGGCTACCAGTGTGATTTCTCTAATCCTCACCCAGGACATGCTTGCTGATTTTATTTTCTAAAGATTTTATTTCTTTAAAAAAAAATCTTGTTTGTATTTACTTTTTTTTTTAAGTTTTCATTTATTTATTTTTAGAGAGGGGAAGGGAGGGAGAAAGAGAAGGAGAGAAACATCAATGTGTGGCTGCCTCTTGTGTGCCCCCTACTGGGGACCTGGCCTGCAACCCAGGCACGTGCCCTGACCGGAAATCGAACTGGCGACTCTTTGGTCCACAGGCCCACACTCAATCCACTGAACCACACCAGCGGGGGTTGCTTATTGATTTTAGAGAGAGAGGAAGGGAAGGAGAGTGAAGGAGGGAGAAACATTGATCGGTTGCCTCACATGCACCCCCGGGGGACTGAACCCGCAACCGAGATATGTGCCCTAACCGGGTGTTGAACCCTGCGAACCTTCATTTTACAGGACAACACTCCAACCCACGGAGCAACACGGCCCAGGGCTGTGTGAGAAATTTTTAAAGCTTTTGTTTTCCGTCCTCACCCAAGGATATTTTTTTCATTGCTTTGAGAGAGAGACAGGAACATCAGCTGGTTGTCTCCCATATACACCCTGACCAGGGATCAAACCTGCAACCTTTCAGTTTATGGGACGATGTTTCAACCAACAGAGCCACACTGGCCAGGGCTTTAAAGCTTTCTAATGTTAACTCTATAAACATTTTTGTGTGCTGCATTTAAAAATTTTTCTAGTTAAGTCCTGGCCTGGTAGCTCAGTTGGTTACAGCATCGTCTCACACCAACGTTGAAGGTTCAATTCCCGGTCAGGGCACATACAAGAATGCACACCAATGAATGCATAAATACACAGAACAACAAATCTATGTTTTTTCCCCTCTCTCTCCTCCTCTCTCCCTTCCTCTGAAATCAATAAACAAAAAAAAAAAAACTTCCAATTAAAAAAAGGATCGGAGCATTCCACCCTTTTCCTGGAACATCTATATTTGTGTATCCTCCAGGAAGGCAGAGGCAGGACCTCCCGAATTTTAAAGTGATTGTCACCAAAATGACATCTACTTGTGACTGATGAAAACAGTTAACTACCGTCCTGTCAATAGTGCCCAAAGCCCACTCTAAAGAATAAAGTTGCAAGTGACACCCAATCCCCTCAGATCTCTCACAGCAGGTCAACTTACTTGATATCTCGGTCCCTCAGCAGGCAGCTGCCCACTCAAAATAATTTAGTTTGCTCTCACACATGTTTTGTTCTGTACAATATGAGCTAAGAAGGAGGCCATGCTCAAAACAAGGTCTGCATCTCTCTTAACCAACGGCAACCTTTCCCTGACATTAGGAGAGAGAGAAAGAGAAGCTCAGCACTGTCCACTCAGCCCGAACCTCACAGCTGACCGCTGCGGAAAGAACCCTGGACCCTGCGTCAGCCCTCAGTGTCCGTCACGAGCCAGCAGGCTGAAGCCATCCCCTCACCTACAAAACAAGAGTAAGATCGGACATCCTGCTCCAACCCTTCCCGTCGTGGCAGAGGAACTAGAACATACATATGTGAAGCATTATCAGAATTAGTTCCTTCAGCCCTGGCTGGTGTGGCTCAATGGACTGAGTACCGGTCTGCAAACCAGGTCGCCAGTTCCATTCCCAGTCAGGACACACGCCTGGGTTGCAGGCCAGGTCCCCAGTAGGGGGCGTAGGAGAGGCAACCAATTGGTGTTTCTCTCCCTCTCTTTCTCCCTCCCTTCCTCTCTCTCTAAAAGTAAATAAATAAAATCTAAAAAGAAATGCAATTCCTTCATAAACATTTGTGAGATTCAGCTAGAGGGAAAGGGTGCAGTTTAGGACAACAGCACTAGCTGAGGGCTCAGAGCTGCAGCGCTTGGTGGATTTTCAGAAAATAAACACACAGGCTTACATCAAGGAAAGTACCAACTGCACTCTAGACGGCTTTGGTTTGTTTTTAGAATGCTTCCAAGGGACTATGATCGGCCAGTTTTGAGGATCAATGAATGAGAGCACAACATTAATGTGTAAAGAGCATAGGTTTGATAACTTTTCCCTTTTCAAAGTGATAAAAATCATGTCAACAAGCACAACATTTCTAAAGGTTTGCATATCGAAAAGATTATGACAACATCAAAACCATACAAACAAGAAGAAATGTACTTTTTGAGATTTGTGAGCTGTGAATTTCAATCATGCAAAAAAATTGCAGTGACTAAAGAGGGTCTTTTTAAAATTACCAACTTCTTTTTTTCTTTTTCCTTTTAAATCTTAGAAGAAAACATAAGCAGTAAAATCTCAAGCATCTTTAGTGGCAATATTTTTGCCAGTATATCTCCTACAGCAAAGGAAACAAAAGAAAAAACAAACAAATGGGACTACATCAAATTAAGCTTTTGCACAGTGAAAGAAACCATCAACGAAATGAAAAGGGGGTCCACTATATGGGAGAACGTATTTGCCAATGTTACACCTGATAAGGAGTTAATTTCTAAAATATATAAAGAACTTCTATAATTCAACACCAGGAATATAAGCAATCCAACTTTTTAAAGATTTTATTTATTTTCAGACAGGGAGAGAAATGTCAGTGTGCGAGAGACACCCGCAGCCCAGGCCTGCGCCCTGACGGGGAACAGGACCGACGGCTGTTCGGCTGTCAGGCCCGCGCTCAGTCCACGGAGTCACACCAGCCAGGGCAGCAATCCAGTTTAAAAATGGGCAAGCGACCTGAATAGATGCTTCTCTAGAGAGGACATGCGGATGGCCCACAGATATATGAGAAAATGCTCAACGTCACGAATCATCAGGGAGATGCAAATTAAAACCACAATGAGGTGTCACGTCACACCAGCCAGAATGGCTCCCATCAATAAACCAGCAAACAACAAGTGATGGTGAGATGTGGATACAGGGGAACCCTAGTGCACGGCTGGTGGGCATGCAGACTGGTGCAGCCGCTGTGGAAAATAGTATGGAGGTTCCTCAAAAAATTAAACATGGAACTGCCTTTTGACCCAGTGATCCCACGTCTGGGAATATATCCTCAGAATCTCAAAGCACGAATCCGACGAGACGAGGCACATTCAGGGCAGGACGGCCTTACTGATTCGAAAGAATGTATGCGCCCCTGTGTTCACTGCAGCATTATTTACGACAAGATCCGGAAACACCAAGTGCCCATCAGCAGAAGAGCAGATAAAAAAGCTGTGCTTCGTATACACAATGGAATACTACACGGCCGTAGTAAAGAAGGCATTCTTACCTTTTGCCACAGCATGGATGGACCTGGAGATCATTATGCTAAGCAAAATAAGTCAGTCAGGGAGACTCATACCGTTTAATCTCACTGACATGTGGAATCTAACAAACAAAATAAACTGATAAACAAATAGAACCAGAGACATGGACCCTGGACAGAATGACACCTGTCAGAAGGGAGGGAGTGGGGGGACTGGAGGAGAGAAGGTGCAGGGATTAGCTACGGAACAGACCTGCATAACCCACAGACAGACAACAGAGTGGTGAAGGCCAGGGGACGAGGGACGGGGCTGGCTGGAGGTGGGCAGAGGGGGCGGGGGAATGGGGACCTCGGTAACAGTGTCAACAATAAAAGCTAAATAAGTAAACGATTTCAAGCCCGCCTCCTGCTGAGGGTTAGGTGCAGGGGAGAAGGGCGTGGTCCCAGAAGGCTGTGAAAGCCCGCAAGCCCCAGTGGGTCCTTAGAGCCTGCACCCACACCCCGCTTCTCGGGGGCATCTGTCCTTTCTCCCCCCTCCTCCAGCCCGCACAGACAAAGGGCCTGCCCTGGGCACAGTCCGTCTGTACACAGGGCCCAGGAAACAGACGTCCTCGATGAGATTCAAGTGGCCAAGAAAGGCTCGGTGACAAGTGCTCAGGGATGTATGTGACAAGGTTCTGCGCACCACACACTCGACACAAGCCCCTTCCCCTCTGTGGGCCCAGACTGTTTTGCTAAACTGGTGGGTGATGCAGTGAGAGTGCAGTGCAGGGGGCAAGTCTGTTGGGAGGGGGCACATCTCCCCACTGTAAATCCTACCATTTACAATGTTTCAGTCTTGTAGGGGGTGAGGGGGGTCTTCATCCAGTGAAGAAACCTGAGCTTTTAAAACAGGCTGCGGAAGAGTGATGTTTTATAACAAACTCATATGTTTATTTAATTTTCTCCACTGATTCATAAATCTTTCAGCCCTACTGGGCGCCCGATGCTGCTTTATAGCCAAGACTAAAAGTGACAGTTTCTGCCTTCACAGAACCCAAAGTCTGGCTGCTTAATTACAAAAATAACTAATTTCACTTGTCCTGAGTGTCAGAGAAAAAGAACTACGAATGCATTTAACTGGGAAACCTGATCTGTAGAATCAAAGAAAGAACATTATAAATTCCTGCTTACTTACGTGTTATTTATTGTAGGAAAAAAGTGAAAGAATATAAATGGCCCAGAATAGGAACATGGTTAAATAAACTAAGCTACACGACGGAGGGACACAGAGAAACGATGTGAGAGAGGAACGTCGACTGGCTGCCTCCAGTGGGCGCCCGACTGGGGACCGAATCTGCAACCCAGGCCTGTGCCCTGCCCAGGATCGAACCCTCACCCTTTTGGTGTACAGGCCGACGCTCCAACCCACTGAATCACCTGACCGGGGGCTACATGCATCTTTTTAAAAATGCCAACATATTTTTTAGAGAACCACATGCCATCATCATACCCAACCAAAGCAGCAGACATCCGTGGTCTGAGAAACAGCGTCACACTCACTGGGCTGTCCGAGATGGACAAGCCCAACAGCCTCAATGACTGAAGAGAACATGGAGCAAATAAACTCTGCACTTTACTGGCAGGAGCAGAACCCAGTCCGGCCATTTTAGAGAAGAATCTGGCATCCATACTTACAGCTGTGTATCTATGTTCTGGATGGACATCAAGAAACAGGTCAAAGAATGTTCGCAACAATAATAGCTGTAATAGTAAAAACTAAATGTCCATGAGAACAGAAAGAATAAATTATGGTAACAAAATAAAAACGTTTAAATTCAAAAGGATGAAGCCTTGGTTGGTGTGGCTCAGTGGATTGAGTGCTGGCCTGCAAATCAAAGGGTCGCTGGTTTGATTCCCAGCCAGGGCACAGGCCTGGGTTGTGGTCCAGGTCCCCAGTAGGGGGCGCATGAGAGGCAACCACACACTGATGTTTCTCTACCTCTCTTTCTCCCTCCCCCTTTCTAAGAACTAAAATAAATAAAATCTTTAAAAAAAAGAAAGGATGAAGATAAGACACACTGATATGATTAAAGGGTAAAACAACCCTTGATTTTAGTGGAGGGCCTCTGCTATAGTGTGTAAATTTAGCTTTTCTAGTAAGTTTTGCATATTTTTGCTGACTCTAGAGCACTTAAAGGGAACAAAAATAATAAAAATAATTTTCACAGGCTAAAAAAACATCACTTTAATCACAAGCTTCGAGCTCTATGACAACCACTCATTCATAAAAAGCTGAAAACCAAGGACCACGTCAGCGCTCCCCACCCCCCCCCCATGTCTTCCAGTCACGGGACTGACGTGGGACGACCTTCAGCCCCCCTGCCCCTCGGGGCAGTGCCCCCAGACGGAGAGCCACGCTGGGCAGGGGCGTAAGACTGCGCGTTCCAGTGGTCCTGAGGTGCCCGCACACACAGCCTCTCACCTATTTACCGAGGGAATGAATGGTCAGCACAAGGTGAGTGGCAGAAAGAAAGCGTTAGCGGGTTCCAAATGGCCCACGCTGAGAAACAGCCAAAAGCCTTGTTCACCAGCCTCCGTGCAGAAGCGCCCACAGCCCCATCGTCCCAGCATCCTCTCACTCACCGGAGAAGCATTTAGGGGACAGCCACCGCGTGCCGACGGAGGAGTGGCCGGGGCGGCACAGACAGAGCGCCCCCTCGCGGTCTCCGGCACCGCGGAAGGGGAGAGACAGGAGCAGGGCCTGGCCAGGGGCTAGTCGGGGCAGCGGGGGAAGGAGGTAAGGGAGCGGCAGTGGTCTCTGAAGAAGGCCTCTCTGTCCGACACAGAAACGGTGAGCAGGGGCGACTGCGGGAAGGAGCCCTGTGGACGTTCGGGGACAGAGCAGCCGGACGCGGCCCAGGACAGGCTCCAGGGAGCGTGTCTGGATGAGTTCAGGAGGGCGGAAGTCAGGTCGGACAATTCAGGGCCTCGTGGTCAACACTCACGTCCTTGGCTTTCATGTGTACCGGGCTGGAAAGCCGCCGGCATGTTCTGAACAGAGACTCCCGACGCTTACGACGTGCCTGACCTGTGAAACCTTCGCTCGCAACACAACCCGGAAGTGTGTGCTGAAGCCAGAGGCACTAACAGAAACAACTTCCGGGTGCGCGGCAGGTCAAAGGAGGGCTCCCCTTCCGAAAAAGCTGAACTTATGTTAAAGTCTCTAATTTGACTTCAGTTTTGGACACAACTTTGAATTCTGTATGTCTGGCATGTTACATGTGTTGTTTTTTTCTTTACAGGTAGTAGCCGACTTTTCACTAGACCAGTGCTAACCTCTGCGCTACAGGGCGCTACTCAGCCAACTTCTTAACATCTTCCCGCCTGACTGTCGCTGGCATAGTCAATGCGTTCACTCTTTGCCTATTTTAAAAAGAGACCAGTGCTTCTTACCAGTGTACCAGTTCCTCCTCATTTTTAAAAAATAAAAGCAAAGTGCAATCAAATACCTAAATAACTGCAAAAGCACTGATTACATATAACCTATAAAATACATAAAAACGCATGAATAGACGAGGGAGACCCCCCGGATCCACCGAGGCCCAACAGCCGGAAGTCACGGTGCTACGGTGTCCGCCCAGCGCAGGACAGCAGGACAGCCGGGCGGAGGAGACGGCCTCTGCGGGAGGGAACGACCAGCCGTGGGCGGGGCGGACAGCGGCTCCCCCCCCCCCCCCACGGCTCCGATTCACCTCTTCCAAACCCTCCCTTAAAAGGAATCAAACAATAAAAAATCGCCCTCAGATCACTCCACTTCTTAACCTATTCTCTCTTCAAAAATTCTCCTCTGAGAGTTCTCCTGGGCCAGTTTTATACTAGATTTGACCACACTTGCTTTGGTAAACTTTTTTGTTTTTCTTAAAACAGTAAAATGAACCAGACTAAGAGCTGGCCTAACTCTACATACATTTCAGAGAAGGTAAGATTATCTATCTAGTGAAAAAAGATCACCGCCTTTGAGACTGCTTGTTCTGCGGGCCCAGCGGTCCCTCCTCACCAAGTCCAGACCCGGGGTGGTCTGCGTGGAGAGCAGACAGACCGGTGCTCTCAGAGTGGGCACGTAGGGCACAGAGCATGCAGAATGAGACGGGAGCCCCCAAGGGAGGGTCGTCTGGCACGGGGTGGTGGACGCCCACAGGTGGGAGGAAGAGGCGCTCGCTAGCAGGAGGGCAGCTGCCCACAGCACAGCAGGGCGGGGGTCAGAGCCAGCCCGCAGAAGCCCAGTGCCCGCAGGCGCCTGTGGGGCGCACGTGGGTGGATTCGAGGACGGAGCCCGCTGAGGCTCTCTGCACTGAAGGCGTGCTAACCAGGCCACCAGGACGCCGCCTAGCCCCGCATCCTACGACCTCTACCGCCTTCCGGCCAGTTCAAACACCCTGACACTGCTGCCTTGACTTCCTGAACCGCCCTCAGCTTCCTGGAGCAGCGCCGGCCTGGCAAGGGCCTCAGGCCCGACTCACTCAGGTAAGCCACCAGACCCCAGTCGGCCCCTGCTCTAAACCACCAGGTGGTCAAGGGCTTTGTAATGTAAATTATCCTGCTTCTAGCTAAAAATCCCCCCCAAACCCTCATCCCTTGAAGAAGTCTGCCTGCCTTTCCAGGTTCATTGCTTCCCAACTCCCCAAGGACAATGCTTGTCACGGCAGGCGGGTCCCCAAAACCCAGCCCGGCATGTCCTCCCCACATCTGCAGGCCCGTGCGAAGGCAACGCCAGCCTCTCTTCCTCTGGGACGCACTGTGCCCCCTGTCCAGCCAGCAAACGCATCCATTCCTCAGTGCTTCACTCAGCCGCGGCCTGCTTCCCACGCTGCAGGGAGCTCTCGCCGCTGGGTCGGAACGGGCGGAAGGGGCGCAGGAGAGCGCGGCAGTGCCTGGCGCTAAAGCAATGGGAGGAGCGCGGGTCCACTCCTCCAAAAGCGAACACTTTCCAGCGGCTCTCGCTGTCCAGCCTCCAGAACGCACCACGTGATTCAGCCTGCATTCACTCCACGGCCCCTCGATCTCATGGCACTGTTTCGAGTCATTTTCCACAATTAGTTATTACACTACGCACATCCTACTACGCTCATCTGTGCTGTTTGGAATGACTTACATTTTCTCCCCATGAAATGTCTCTACAAGGCACACTGTCTAGGCATACCCAAAGGTCGCATCTCAGACACAGCGCACAACTGGCACAGTACCAGTGTTTCGTTGCAGTTTACCCGGTGACCTAGGACATGGAGGCGGAGGCCCGTACCGGCGCAGCCCGCAGACCAGAAGCCAGGCCCACGTGTGGCTGCTCACCGGCTGCGGGACCCCACGAGCGGCTGGACTGCGCTCAGCTTCTCACATCTTAGCAACGGGGGACTAGCGGAAATGCATGCAAATGACTTGTTTACGTGTCCATTTCCCCTCTCTGTCCACTCAGAATGTAGTTTCCTGAGCTCTTCGTTCCTGGCACACCAACAGCCACACAAAGCTGCTCATTAAAAATATAAATCAAACCAATTCTCACTAACCAAACTCAAAATGCAATGCAACCCTAATCAAGATACATTTGGAGAAAACTTGATGCCATGAGTCTAGGATTCACCTAGGAGAACAAACACATGAGCTAGGAACACTGGGAAAAATGAAACGGTGCTAAATCAGCAATTACCCGATACATCAATGAAACAAAATCCAGCGTCTGGATACAGACCAAAGCACACAGGAGTTTAGTGTAAGTGAAGGGCACAAGAATTCAACCTACCAGATAAAACAATGATGGAAACAGGAGGGGAGGGGAAGGAGCAGAGGACAGAGAAACACAGGTATGTATGTCTGTGATATTGAGGGCGGAGGGGCTCTTACACATCACAGAAGCCACAAGTAAGATTAATAAATTTAACTAAATGTAATTTTTAAAAAACAAATAAAATAGCCCTGACGGGAAGCTCAGCTGGTTGGGCGTCGACCTGCAAGGCAAAAGGCTGCCAGGTCGATTCCCAGTCCGGGCACACGCCTGCGTTGTGGGTCCCGTCCCTGGTGGGAGCACATAGGAGAGGCAACCAGCTGATGCTTCTTTCCCTCTCTTCCCCCTCTCAAACACACACACACACACACACACACACACACACACACACTTTCTAAAGATTTTGTTTGTTTATTTTTAGAGAGAGGGGAAGGGAAGGATAAAGAGAGGGAGAGAAACATCAATGTGTGGTTGCCTCTCACGTGCCCCCCGCACCGGGGACCTGGCCCGCAACCCATGTTACATGTTACAATGTGAATAAACCCTGAGGGAATTATGCTAAGTGAAATAAGTCAGCCAAACAAAATCAAAAATTGTAGGATGAGGGAGGGGTCGAGCTGTTATGGGTGCAGAGTTCATGTTACAAGATGAGCAGAGTTCTGAAAGTTGGTTATGCAACCACGTGAATGTACTTAATAACAGTGAACAGTACACTTATGGTTAAGATGGTAAATTCTATGTTGTATTTTACAGTTAAAATAATTTTAAAATATTTTAACAGAAAAGATTAATATACCCAGTGTTAGGGAGATTTTGGAAAGTAGACACACTCATATAACTCTTTAGATGAAACATGAAAAAAATCTATAAAATTGAAATGTGTGTGCCATTTGACTTAAAGAGCCCACTTCAGTGATGTGTTCTGCAGCACTGTTTAGGAATGCTTGCACTATGACACACCCCACTATGTGACTACTGAAAAAAGATGTGTTCCACCTGGCTGGTGTGGCTCAGTGGGCTGAGCGCCAGCCTGTGAACCAAAAGGTTGGTGGTTCGATTCCCAGTCAGGGCACATGTCTGGGTTGAGGGCTGGGTCCCCAGTTGTGTGTGCAAAAGAGGCAACCACACATTGATGTTTCTCTCCCTTCTCCTATTCCCTCCCTTCCCTTTTCTCTTAAAATAAAACAAAACTAGATAGATAGATAGACAGACAGATAGATAGAGAAAATAAGCTATACACCTATTAGAGAGGCCAAAATCCAAAACACCAAAAACAGATTTTAGTGAAGATGTGGCACAACAGAAACTCTTGCCCGTTGCTGGAAGGGATGCAAAACGACACAGTCACTTGCGAAGACAGGAACTAAATGTGCTCCTACACTACAATCCAGCAATCCGGCTCCTAGGTATTTATCCAAAGGAGTCGAACACACGTCTACAGAACTCATCCCCGTGTAAACACCTGCACACAGATGTTTACGGCAGCTCTGCTCATGTTTGCCAAAACTCAGAAGCAAACCAAATAATCCTTTGGTTTCTCTCACACATCAATGTGTCTCTCCCTATCTTCCCCTCTCTAGAAATAAAGTCTTTAAAAAACATTTAAAAAACTTAGAGTGTACGCACAACAGAGAGCGAGCCTAACGCCGACTCCTGTCGGTGTCAGTGCGCCGCAGGCTCCTCCGAGCCACTGGGGGGGGGGGGGCATCCGCAGTGGTGGGGGCGCGCACGTGCCGGGACGGGGGCGTATGGAAAGTCTCCGTTCTTTCCGCTTCATTTGACTGTGAACCTAAAGCTGCTCTAAAAATTAAATCTCTTTTTAAAAAGAATATAAAAAATAAGAAATAATGCATGTGTCCCTTATCCTAGGAACTAGGGATTTACCATGAAGAAATAAGTGGTTCACTACAGCTTTTTTGAACAGTTTGAAAGAAAATGCTGAAAGATTTTAAGTATCTACCAATAGGAAATTTTGTTTTCATTTAAAAAAGAAAAAAAAAAAGACTAAATTGTAATACACCCATACTTGTTAAAAACTAAGTAACTATCTAAGTGTATGACGTCTGCCTGGCAAAAGTCCAGCCACTGTTAATATAACAAGAATGGTTTGGGTGACATCGATGTCACCTGGCAGCCAAGGAGAGTGGACTGGAATGCACATGTGTGAACAATGACATCTGCACTGTACTGGTCAGTGGGGGTGGTAGATGACATTGAGTGACCATGTGTACTGTGTGGCTGTCACATTCAAAATAACTGAGCAAGTTGAGCAACGAATCTGCATCCAATTTCGTGTTAAGCTTCACCATTCCTCCACGGAAACTATTCCGATGATTCAGAAGGCTGCAGCGATGGGCAAGTGGTGACTGGCAGCTTCATCACGATGATACACCTGCTCATGCATCACGTCTCGTGCAGGGTTTTTTGGTGAAACATCAGATCACCTAGGTGACTCTGCCCCCATAGAGCTCAGATTTGGTGCTCTGTGACTCTTGGCTTTTCCTAAAACTGAAGTCACCTTTGAAAGGGAAGAGATTTCAGACCATCAATGACATTTAGGAAAATACCACAGGGCAGCTGATGGCAATTGGAAGAACTGTGTGAGGTCCCAAGGTGCCTACTTTGAAGGGGACTGGGGTGTCATTGTCCTATGCACAATGTTTCTTCTGTCTTCTTCAATAAAATCTTTAAAAATAAATAAAAATAGTATGTATAAGAACACTAGAAAAAGCGTATGTATTGTAAATAGTGACTGTAAGAGGCCTGTAATCATCTATATTACATGTTCGGTATTGTTTGAAGTGACTGCAACAGCATTTACTTTTATAACCATAAAATAGCGTTAACCCTAAGCGGCAGAACTCTGAACAGCTTCATGAGAAGAAACACACACACACGCAGGAAAGGCCAGGGACCTAGAAACATCCTCACACATCGGAGACATTACTCCGAAATCTGCACACGCGCCCAGTGTACTTCTGTGTAGAGTCAGAACCAAACCCACAGTAGACAACCAACACGTTCACATTCTTTCAGAATAAAGAAGGTGACCAGAACAGGCTTCTTTTCGGCCTCAATACTAGGGACACGACAGCTGCCAGACACCAGGCGACACGCGCTGGTCTGCATTCCCACTGTGCTCGCCGTTCACGGCCTGCGGTGGGACCACCAGTCGAGGCTCCGCACGCTGGCACCCACCGAGAGGAAGCACACGCACACCTGACCGGGCAAACAGGTCCCCGTCGGCCACGGTTCCGCTCCTAAGGACGTGTCCTAAGCAAATACTAACAACACAATGAAACTACAAGCCAAACAGAGGACAGACCTCTGTGGCTCAGTTTACCACCACAGCCTTCGTTACAAAAGCAACCGAGCAGAAGCAATCTAGATGTTCAACAGAAGAATGGTCACATACACTGATATACCCACCCAATGTGATAGAATATTACAGTTATTGTAATATACACATGAGGTTTTATCAACATGGGAAACGCTTAGGTCAAAGTTCAGGAAGACAATACATAGACATATAAAGCAGGTCCTCAAATGACATCGTTTTGTTCCAGTGTTGATGCGGGTGGCAGGGGCAGAAACTGATTCCCAGTTGGGACCACTGTCCACGGATTGTGTCTGGTGTCCCCACGTCTGGGTGCTCCGGTGTCCCCCCTCATCACAGAGCCGTGCACGGGAGGTGAGCATAGTGTCTACACGGCTCAGTGTGAGTGTGTGAGTGTGTGAGTGTGTGCGTGTGTGCAAGGGGCCCTGCGACGGGAGGGCTTCCCGCCCTGCACCCTAAGCAGTGGGAGAGGCTCCGGCCACCTGTGACCCTGAACTGGAATCAGCAGGTTCGAAAATCATCTTGTTTTTCTTCATCTCTCTTAGATGTCTGTATGGCTCACATTTAGCTCAATGTTTAATATTAGAAATGTTCTGAGTCTCCATTTAAAAGTTAAAACCTCAAACAGGCTGTAGGAACTCACCTCTTATTCACATCAACCAGCCCAGGGTAACACTAGTTTCGTTATATTATGTGGTTTCCCTTAAAGTCGCAGTTTCCAGGACCCTGTTGCCGATGTTAAGCGAGGGCTTACTGTGCACACACCCGTACACAGAAATGCCGCCATCTTACTCTCACAAATACGCACAAAGCGGGGGGAAGGGACTGGGAAAACATCCCAAAATACTTAACAGTTACCTCTGCACAATGGAATAACGAGTGCACTGCTTCTTTATGCTTTGCTGTGTCTTCTCAACTTTTGACTATATATATATGTAATACTTGTAGATTGATTTTTAAAGCTTTAACCATTACAGGCAGGACTTATATTAAAACTGCAAATTTACTTTAGGCAATAACATTATTAAAAATCTATTAACTTGTCATATTCTGCTCTTTTCTTCTAGGGCTACAAAGAATAAGACAATACTAAAATTAAATTCCGGCTCCAAAGATGCCAACAGGTAATACAATAGCAGGAGGCACTGATACAGCCTTGATCTGTAATAACAGAATCGCGGCTGAGATGTAGCGAAGTCGGACACGCAGTGAACTCCGCCCTCTCGAGACAGGCGTTTAGAACACCAGCTGAGGGGAAGGGTCGGCAAACCGGGACGGCTCCGCCACTCACTGCCTGTCAGCTCCACAGCCCTCTCTGAATAGCGGAACGCCACCTATAAAATGGGGACAAAAACCTCCTCTTGGGTTATTGTGAAGACTAAATAATACAGGAGCCCAGAAGGCACTTTAGTACAATGCTTGGCAAAAAGGCTCGACCACTGCTCACTATTCTTATTATTTCCATGCTGGCCACAGTAATTTAACATGGGTATTGTAACCAACTGCAATACATCCAGGAGGGCAACAGAGATGAAGAGAGACCCCAAGCAAACCGTCTAATAAACCCTAGGCAGGTTTAACTCGGGACGGGGACGGCAGAGGAGGTGGGATGCTACATCTCAAAGACGCAGGTGGGGCAGACTTGGTCGGCAGAGTCAGGGAAACAGCTTTCCCGGCAGGCGGACTTTCAGCTCTGTGCGGAAGAACATGTTCGAATGTGGAAGAGGCTGCTTTTGTAACTTACTACCAGTGCTCAAAGAAGCAGAGGGGACACTTTAAACGTCCTCCCCAGCACAGTAGAGGCATCGGAAATTCCAACACCCCTCCACTATTCTGTCCTCCATTATAAACTCATGGAGCGACAGTCTGAAGGAGGCGAAATTAAGGAATCCTTAAAATCAGATTATACTGAGATTACTGTTGCTAAATTTAGCATTACTAAGAGTAGCTGAATTTCCCATGTTCCAGGAAGGGTATTGTACCAAAAAAGGATCCTTCTTGGCCAAAATTAAACATGTTTCTTTACCACATGAGCTCTTTGCATCTTACACCGCTCACACGGACACTGAGCATACAAGAGGAGGGTGTTTATTTAACACGCAGTCTTCACGCTCATTGGAGTTAACACCGCACAGCGTGCTGCGGGGTCCTGGCCAGAGCCTTCCGGCCTCTACCCACAACCTAACGGTTTTCTGCCGGCCATTCGCCACTGGTGGCCCTGCCACGAGCCCTGAGCACTGACTTTGGAGTGGCAGCGGGGTGGTGAGGATCAAAGACCCTTTAGAAAATCCAATGTCCTTTCTCCAGAAAAATGCACATATACCAAAAAACTGCACGTGAGTTTCCAAGTTCACAAACCACCATTAATTCTATCCACAGAACCCCGCTAAAAAAATTCTCAAAAGGGGATTTGGTTTTTCTTCTCTCTTTTAAGTTATGAAGAAAATAAAAACTGAAAATGGTAAAGACTCTAGTAATATATTAGATACAAAATTATTTCAGCAGAGGAGGCACAAAGCTGAAAAAGCTAACTCTACAAATACAACTATTATTAATAGCTTTAGAACCCCTCCCCCTCCCCCACAAATCCAGGTTAGCTCAGAATATTCATCCTAGTAAGATTTTAAATACATGAAACAAACAGCCAATTCTGAAGTTTTACTTTTGGTGAGGCTAAAGTCTTATATTATAATGCACATTTGACCTTGGCAGTCTTTCGAATTAGAAATCTGTTCAACTTGCTGTCTTTATAAATCTATAAACCCCTCGCTGCATTATAATCTCCCTTCCATTCTATGCCTTTCCTCCTGGTTACTTCAGTATGTGCCCGTATACCATTTTGAAAAAAGTAGATTGTATAACCACAGATTAAAAATCTTTCAAATATCATGACAGGCCACAGTAAAGAAATACACACTTCTACATTCCTCTAATTATTTGTTTGAAAAATGTAACAGAAATATAATGTATGTAGGGACTTTTAGCTACGAAGCTTCTTTAACATTTTGCATTAGGTAATAAAGTAAAAAATAAATGTGCTCTAAAACTTACGTTTTGCTTCTGATAGATTCTGATTAGGTGACCAGACCAGCATGCCAAGATTGTCCCGTTCTTGACTGCGTCTTGCTAATTTGGCTTGGTGGAAATAAAAAAGAAAATTCTTATTATAACTCAGCAGACATATGAAGCAATGAGCAACAACACCGCGCCGGCCTTTTAACCTGAGAACGTGGTGCCATCACCCACCCTTTACAGATTCTGGCCCAGTGCTGCCCACTCACCCCCACCAGGTGGCGGTGGCAGTGGAGGAGGCTCTGAGGTCGCCTGAGGTCACTCAGCTCTGAGGAGGCGGTCAGGACTGCGCTCAGAGCAGCCACAGAGTCCC
The DNA here is from genome assembly GCA_028533065.1 of Trachops cirrhosus. NCBI lineage: Eukaryota > Metazoa > Chordata > Mammalia > Chiroptera > Phyllostomidae > Trachops > Trachops cirrhosus. The sequence goes on along the minus strand of CM052538.1, from coordinate 193,167,402 downwards.
GGAGCTTACGCACTACGGATCGTGATGCTTTCAGACACGGGGCATCCGAAAGGGGAGCCGCCTGTGGCAAGATGCTCAAAGATTCTTCCAGAACGTGAACCTTCAGGTGTGCTCAGAATAATACCCTCACCCTTCCCTGCCAGAGTAACTTTTCATGACTTGACAGCAGGAATCCAAAGGTTTTTCAACAACTTTATTAAAGAATAACCATTAAAAAGAGTTAGCTTGAAAGGAAACTTCCGAAGTGCATTCAATTTCTTAAAAATCTTTGATACAAAATAGTAGGCCAACAGGTTTACAAGTGCCACAAAAAAGAAGGAAATGTTGCCATTTGTGAACACATGGGTAGCCTGGAGGATGTTATGTTAAATGACAGGGAAAGACAAATACCATACGATCTCACTCATACGTAGAGTCTAAAAAACAAATGAAGCAAACCAACTCAGACACAGGCCATGCTGATGACGGCAACACAGACGGCGCCGGGGGCTGGGTGCGCGGGGGAGGGTTAGGAAGCACGAAGTGCTGGGTGTAAAGAGTCACAGGGAGGTCAAGTACCGCATGGGGAACACAGCCAGTCACACTGTCATAACCGCGGTGCCAGGAGGACCCAGACTGATCGAGGTGATCACTCTGTAAGCTACACAAATGTCGAACAACATAGTTGTACACCTGAAGCTAATATAAGAAGTATGTAAACTGTAATCAAACCAATTTAAAAATTATTAAAAATTTAAATTTGGATTGCAAATTAAAACCACATGAGATATCACAACATACCTGTTACAAAAGTAGAAAACTAAAAAGACTGACAACGCCAAGGTCCGGCAGTGACGTGGAGGACCTGGCACTCTCATGCACGGCTGGTGGGAATGTGAACAGTGCCGTCACTTCAGGGTGAGATTCTGGCAACTTCCCAAAAGGTGGTGTGCTGCAGCCGTTCAATGACATAAAACTCAGCGATGAAAAGGAACGAACTGTTTAAGCATACAGCACGAATGAATCTCAACGCAATTATCCTGAGGGAGAGAGCTGCAAGTGCGAAAGGGACAGGCTGGGAAGGTTTCTTTGGTGCTGGGGAGGAATGGACGGTAACAGTGTGGAAGCACAGTTTTCAGCAGAAATGGAAACACAGACATGTGTGCACGTGCCCGCAGGCACACAGACGCACACTCACTTCCCAGCCCCGCCCACTGAGAGGGCACGGATGCAATGACAACTCAGCAATGCTTGCATGCGTCCAGCTCCCAGATCCTGGTTTCTACCTGCCATTCAGCAGTGCAAGAACCTAAGTGTCCTTGGAGCAATGGCTGATGGCAGGGCTTGGAGAGGAAATGTGTAAGAGGAACCTGGAGTACCTGTTGTGCCAGAAGATGAAGTGTTCAGAGAAAAATAGGCTCTTTCTCCTATTGACCAGATCTGGGACAATTTGTGCAACAAAATAAATGACAGTAATAACCTAACAATCTGAGTCCGTACTGACATAAATAGACAAAAAGGCAGATCGAGGGGGAAATCAAATGGGGCCAGAACAGTCAGGTCAAGACTGGAAGCCTCACACCGCTCTGCTGTGAGAATTCCCACACAGAAAGGTGCAGCGTCCGAAGCAGTGCGGCACTGGCCAAAGGACAGGCTCGCAGATGGGCGCAACGTAACAGCGCAGACGCACACCCACGCACTCATGGTCCGCTGATCGGTGACAAAGGCGCAAAATTAATTCAATGGAGAAAAAATAGCTCTTCTCAGCAAAGGGTGTTTTAACCATTGCATCTCCATGTGCGTAAAGAAAGCGATCCTCGATCTACACACCTCACACCTTATAAAATTAAAAATGAATCTCAGATATAAAAGTAAAAGCCCACAAGTGTAAAACTTTTAGAAAAAACGTGAAAAAAATCTTTGTAAATTTGAGTTTAGGAAGAGATTTTTCAGATGGGACACCAACAGTATGATCTATAAAGCTAAAAAAAATTGTAAAATGGGAGGGAGGAGGGGAGGGATGGGTGGGCGGGCTGGAATTGGGAGTAAAGGACAGAAAACTGTACTTGAACAATGATGAAAATAAAATTTAAAAAAAAATAAAATATTAAAACAAATTGTAAACTGAGCTTAATCAAAACATTAAAGCTCTTGCTCTACAAAAGACACTGTTAAGAGAAAATAAAGACTTTGAGAAAATATTTCCAAGTCACCTATCTGACAAAGAACTTGTTTCCAGAGTATACAGAGAACGCCAAAAACTCAGTAATGACAATTTAAAGAAAAGCCGAGATCTGAACAACCACTTCACCGAAGAAGATACAGAGAAGGCATAAAGCACATGAAAAGACCCTCAACACCACTGGCCAGCAGGGAAAAGCAAATTAAAGTCACGATGAGAAACCAATGCACAGCACACCTGTGAGCACATTTAAAGTAAAAGAACCGGCTGACCCCAAGTGCTGGCGAATACCAGGAGCCACTAGGACTCTCACGGAGTGCTGCCGTCAACACAGAACAACGGAGCCGCTCGGGAAGGCTTCGCAGTTCTGTAAAGGTCTATGGAACCAACGGCTGACCCAACGACGCCACTCTGCAGGCACGCAACTCTGGAAGTAACGCACGCTCACAACGAAGCTTGCATGACTTAGTATTACAGCAGCTTTGTTCACGACGACCAAAATCTGGGGAGAAAGAACATGTGGCCCCGGACGGGCAGCGCAGGGTCAGCGCGTCGTCCAGATGCGTGAGGTCGTGGGTTCAGTCGGGCACTACAACAATCAACCAACGAACGCATCGATGGAGAACAAGTCCATGTTTCTTCCCCCTCTCTTTCTCCCTCCCACTCTCTCAAATCTACTCTTAAAATTTATAAAAAAGGAAAAAAAGAAATGTCCTACAAGGAGCAAAGATAAACTGTGGTGCATCTATACACTGGAATAAACACTACGCAGCAACCAAAATAAACAAACTACTGATACACGAAACAACATAGCCTTATCTCAAAAACACAGTGAAAAAATCCAGTCTAGAAAAGGTTCCATGTTGTGTGAATCCATTTATATGACATTCTGGAACAACAGACACTCCAGGGCCAGGGAACAGACCCAAGTTCGGAGGGTAAAAGGAGGAGGAAGCGTAAGAACAGCACGAGGTGAGTTTCTGAGGAGGTGGAGCTGCTCCGTACCCCAGCTGTGCTGTGCGCTCCAGAAGCCAGTCCGTTTTTGCTGTACGTAAATTGAAGAACATAGATACAATGAAAACAACACAATGCCATTCATTTCTGGGTGGATACTGATTATTTGCTGAAGGTGGTAACTCTGAGGATGCTCTCCTTGTTTAAAAATCAATTACCAAGTGTTAAAAACCTTAACAAAGTATGCACTGCTGGTGGGATTGCAAAGAGCTATAACCACTATGGAAAACAGTAGGAGAGACCTCAAAAATTTAAAAATAAAGGGAGCATTTGAGATCTTGCTCCTTGACATAGGTCATCAGATTGACTCAAATAAACTTTTTATAAAAATTCAATAGCAAAACACCCTGGCTGGTGTGGCTCAGTGGATTGAGTGCTGGCCTGGGAACCAAAGGGTGGCTGGTTCAATTCCCATCAGGGCACATGCCTGGGTTGCGGGCCAGGTCCCCAGTAGGGGGGTGCGAAAGGCAACCACACGCTGATGTTTCTATCCCTATCTTTCTCTCTCCTTTCCCCTCTCTCTAAAGATAAATAAAAAATTTTTTTTTAATTTCAAAAAAAAAAAAAAAGAAAAATAGAGCTGCCATATGACACAGCAATCCCACTTCTGGGTATTTATCCAAAGAAATCCAATACGCGAATCTGAAAAAATACATGCATCCTCATGTCCACTGAAGCATTATTTACAACAGCCAAGATTATAGAAACAACCTAAGTATCCATCAACAGACGAATGGGTAAAGAAGAAAGAGGTGGTCCATATATACCACGGAATCTAACTCAGCCACAAAAAAGAATAAAATCTTACCATTGTGACATGGATGGACCTAGAGGGTATTATGCTAAGTGAAATAAGGCAGACAGAGAAAAACAAATAACATATGGTTTCACTTATACATGGAATCTAAAGAAAATAAATGAACAAACAAAACAGAAACAGACTCACAGACACAGAGAACAAACGGATGGTCGCCAGATGGGAAGGGGGTTGGCGAGCTGGGGGAAGAAAGTGAAGGGATTAAGAAGTATAAATTAGCAGTTACAAAACAGTCACAGGGATGTAAAGTGCAGCATAGAGAATATAGTCATTAATACAATAAAAGTGGTGCCAGGTGGGTACTGGACTTTTGGGGGAGATCGCTTAGTAGGTCACATGAATGTCTAACCACAATGCAGTACACCAGAAAACAATGTACGTCAACCGCAACTGAAAAAAAACCTAGAGAATAAACCCAGACCTGGCTGGAGGTAAGCGGGATGACAAGGCAATGGAGATGACCAACACTCACCAGGAGAGAGGAAGCAGCATTGATGCCACCAGCGGGACTGTGCTTTCACAATGACGTCAGAGGGAAGCTGGTCGTGCGTAGCACAGCTGAGCACAGACGCCCAGACCTCCATTTCTAACGAGAACACGCACACGACAGCCACATTTTCCAAACTCAGGTCAGACCTATTAAAATTAATGTATGGGTCCTAACGAGCACTTTAAAACAAAATAAACCAACCTAGGATGTTGTTTAATTAAGTACATGTTTAAACTACTGATGGAGATTTTTTCAAGTTTAAAAGTCCCTGCCTGTAAAGACTCTATATAAGATGCACAAGGGGAAGGATGGGAAGCTGTTTCGTGTGTCAGCCTGGGTGAGTTATAGATAGTGCTCAGTCACTCAGTCAAACACTAACTAACCCAGGTGTGGCTGTGAAGGTGTTCAGTAGCTGTGGTTAACAACTATAATCAGCTAAATTGAAGGAAAGTATCTCCATGATATGGGTGGACCTCATCTAACCAGCTGGAGGCCTCAAGAGCAAAACGCACCATTTCCCGGGAGAAACCGTGCCCGCAGACCGAAGCCTCAGCTCCCCCCTTGCAGACTGCCCTGCAGATTTCGGACTTGCTGGGCACTCACAACACGCAAGCCAATTCCTTCTAAATCTCTAAATAAACACACGCACACCCCTACTAGTTCTGTTCTCTGAAAAACACTGCCTGATGTGGCCTGCAACCACGATGCTGTTTATAGTACTGAAATCCAGGAAAACTTTAAAAGTCCATGAACAGAAACTGGCTAAACCACAGCATGTGCATTCAAAGGAATTAGATACAGAAAATGCAGTTACCAGGTCTACACATAGCAACAATTTTTATTACAAAAAGGAAGTTGAAGGAAATGTATGATACCATACCATAAATATTAAAACATAAAAAGGAAGCTACATGTTATTAGGGTTATACATTTAAAGCATAAAACACGCACCATAAAGAATACAGAGCCCTGGCTTGTGTGGCTCCGTTGGTTGGAGCGTCATTCCATAAACCAAATGGTGGCAGGTTCAATCCTGGGGAGGGCACATGTGAGAAGACAGCCAACTGATGTTTCTCTCTCACATCAATGTTCTCTCTCCGTCCCTCTCAAGGCAATTAAAAAAAAAAGTCCTCAGGTGAGGATTAAAAAAAATTTTTTTAAAGAATAAAAGCCACCCTGGCTGGTGTGGCTCAGTGGATTGAGTGCTGGCCTGGGAACCAAAGGGTCATTGGTTTGATTCCCAGTCAGGGCACAGGCCTGAGTTGCCGGCCAGGTCCCCAGTGTGGGGGCGTGCGAGAGGTGACCACACACTGATGTTTCTCTCCCTCTCCTTCTCCCTTCCTTCCTTTCTCTCTAAAAATTAATAAAATCTTAAAAAAAAAATAAAAGGCACCCTAAGAGGGGCTATCTTATTTTGGCTGTCATCTATAATGCTTCATTACCTTCTGCAATTCTGGGTAGTAAGGAGGAAAATACTATTTTCTGTCGTTTCTATGTCATATAATTTTAAAACATTTTTAATATATTTTATTGGTTATGCTATTACAGTTGTCCCATTACCCCCCTTCATTCCCCTCCACTCTGCACACCCTC
>CM052538.1:193128224-193160827 GCA_028533065.1 Trachops cirrhosus | reverse complement strand
ATCACTATTGGTTCCCTGTACATTTTCCTTCATTTCACTTAGCGTAGCCTTCATTTTTTCATCTAATTTGCGACCAAATTCAACCAATTCTGTGAGCTTCCTGATCACCAGTGCTTTGAACTGTGCATCTGATAGGCTGGTTACCTCTATGTCGCTTAGTTGTATTTGTTCTGGGGCTTTGATCTGTTCTTCTGTTTGGGCCATTTTTTTGTCCTGACGCACCTGTTGGGTAGTGAGGGGCGGCGCCTTAGGTGATCACCAGGGCAGGGCACCCCAGTTGCTGGGTTGTGGCGCTGTATGTGGGGGCTGGGGGCGGGGTCCAAGAGGGAACAATGGCACTTGCTCCACTATCCGCCAGGTTTCAGTCCCCTCTGCCGCTTCCCCCAAGCAAACTGGGCCCTTCTGGTGCTAATGGCTATGTGGGTGGGCTTGTGCACATTCTAGAACCCCATGGGTCTCTCCAACGAACTCTCCTGTGAGGCTGGGAGTCTCTTCCAGCGCCTCAACGCCACAGGTGTTTTCAATTGGCGTTTTGAGGCTTTATTTCCCCGCAGTGGAGCCCTGGGTTGTGCGGTCCGTCCCGCTCCCCAGTTCTGCCTGGTTCACCTGTGTGCTAATGTATGACCGCCCGGTCAGCCAGCCACCTTGCACGCCTCACTGTGTCTGCCCACTGCCACCCCGCGCCCAGGGTCTGCTAGCCGTCGCCTGCCCACCCAGGGTCCGCCCACTGCCATCTTGTGCGCCTGAGGTCCGTCAGCTGCTGCCTGTGCACCCAGGATCCGCAAGCCACCGCTTTTTTTGCCTCGACCCCTCTCCTCCTACCAGTCTGGATGAATGTGTCTAATTTAACTCCTTGGCTGTCTGACTTCTGTACAGTTCAATTTTCTGTCAGTTCTGGTTGTTTTTTTTGTTTCTATATTTTTGTGGTCCTTATTTTGGTTGTGCGAGAAGGCACAGTGTATCTATCTACGCCTCCATCTTGGCCAAGTTCTCAAAACAATTTTTTAAATTAAAAAGAACACCTTCACTGTGTGATGTGATGTTACCTAATACAGCATCTGTGTTTTAATTTAAAATAGTCTTGTCTCACAGTAAGCAAAATACTCTTCAAGCATATATTCTGTTCTGCCCTGAAACCATCAACTAGTTTGTGGGGTTTTTTTTAAAATATTTTATTTATTTATTTTTAGAGGGGAAGGGAGGTAGAAAGAGTAAAAGAAAAACAGTGTGTGGTCGCCTCTTGTGAGTCCCCTACTGGGGACCTGGCCCACAACCCAGGCACATGCCCTGACTGGGAACTGAACTGGCGACCCTTTGGTTCACAGGCCTGCACGCAATCCACTGAGCCACGCCAGCCAGGGCGGACTTAGTTATTTCTTATTCTGAATATTGTGTTTGTCACCTGTTTGAAACCAAAGCAACATGTTTGCACTTACATTTCACATTCCCACTGACAGTATACGAGGGTTCCAATTGCTCCACATCTTCTCTGACACTTGTTATTATTTGACTTTTTTATTGTAGCCAGTGGGTGTAAAGTGGTGTCTCACTCTGGTTCTGATTTGCATTTGTCTGATGACTAATGATGCTGAGCGTATTTGATATGCTTACTGGCCATCTGCACACATTCTTTGGAGAAATGTCTATTTCAAATCTCTTGCTTACTTGTGAATCAGAATATTTGACTAAATGATGAGAATGTAAAATGGTGTCTCTACTTTGGAAAACAGTCTAGCACTTATTCCAAAGGTTAAATACAGTTACCAAATAACCTAGCAATTCCATTCCTAGGTATGCAGCACCAAGAAAAGAAAGCATATGTCCACATAGAAGCCTGTACACAAATGTTTAGAGCATCATTTTGTTAACAGCCAAAAAGTGGAAACAAGCCAAGTGCCCATCGACTGATGAATGAATATATAGCATATACAGTATAGCCATGTGATGGAGTAGTATGCTGCCATAAAAAGAAACTTAGTGCTAATCCACGCTCAGTATAGATAAGAGCTGATAATGTTATGCTCCGTGAAAGCAGCCAGTCACACACACACAAACATACTGTATGATTCCATTTATATGAAATGTCCAGAACGGGCGACTCTACAGACACAGCACAGGATAGCAGCTGCCTGGAGGTGAGGCGTGTTTTGGAGAAATGGGGAGTGACAGCTAACAGGTATGGGGTTTCCTTTTTTAAAAATTCTCACCTGAGGATACGCTTATTGATTTGAGAGAGGACAAACACTGATGTGAGAAACATCGATCAGCTGCCCCCCACACTCGCCGGAAGCAGGGATTAAACCACGGTGGCGTGCCCCGACCAGGGGCCGAGCTGGCAGCGTTCTGGTGAGCGGGACGACGCGCCGACCTGTGAGCCCCCAGCAGGGCAGGCACCGGGCTTCTTCACGGGACGGCGACAACAGCCTGACCCTGACTGTGCTCGCGGTGGCACAACTTGGGGGACACACTAAACACCACTGACTCGTGTGTTTGAGACACCTGAATTAAGTGGGGGAGGAGAGAGTAACTTGACAGTGGAGAAACCTGACAAATGCCACCTCAGCCAGGGGGTGACAGCCCCCATCAAAAGTGACTGCGCTGCATTGGTAGTTTCTACCCTTGGTGTGATGGGAGTGGCAAGTCACCGTCATAGTACTCCTCCCACAACCCTCAGTCCCAACTGAAGGACACGGTACAAAAACCCTGGCTCGCATCCCTCGGAACTGCTGAAGCCATCGAAAACAAGGTAACCGTTAAGAAACCGTCACAGCCAAGAGCTGCCGACTGAGACACGGCAACTAAATGTGATGTGTATCTTGGATGGGATCCTCGAACAGAAAAAGGACATTAGGCACAAACTAAGGAGTCTGAATGAATGATGGCTTCAGTAATAACAATGAATCAATATTGGCTCACTAACTGTAACAAACGTACCAGACTGATGTAAAACATTAATAATAGGGACGCGGTGTGGGGTACACGGGAATTCTCTGCACTATCTTTGTCACTTCTGTACGTCTACAACTATTCTGAAAGAGTCTACTCTGAGAAGAAAGACCCTTCCAGAGCTTCCACACTGTCTTTAACATAAAACTCATGGCATTCCAAGGCCCTACACAATTGTCAGACCTCACTTAACACTTAGGATCTGTGCATTTTATGTCAATTACATCTTTTTTAAAAAAGATTTTATATATTTATTTTTAGAGAGAGGGGAAGTGAAAGAAGAAAGAGAATGAGAGGAACATCAATGTGTGGTTGCCTCTCACGCGCCTCCTGCTGGGGACCCAGCCCATAACCCAGACATGTGCCCTGACTGGGGATCAAACCAGCCACCCTTTGGTTCGCAGGCCAGCGCTCAATCCACTGAGCCACATCAGCCAGGGCTCAATTATTTCTTTTTAAAAGACGTTCAGAGTAAAGGTTGGTATAAATTTTAAAAGTCTGAGAGAAAAATATCACCTACAAATAAATGACAAACTGACAGTAAAATCCCCAATAGCAACAGAAGTCAAAGATAGTATAATACTATTTTTCCCTTTGTTAATCCTCACCCCAGGATATGTTCATTGCTTAAGGCGGAGGGCGGGGAAGGAGGAGGAAGGGGGGGGGCGCAGAGAGACATCAAGCGGTAGCATCCCATATGCATCCCAAACCCACAACCTAGGTGTGAGCCCTGACCAGGGATCAAACCCGCAACCTTCTGGTACACAGGACACACCACCTAACTGAGCCATTTGGCCAGGGCGAGTGGAACGCTACGTTTAAAGGGCTGAGAGGAAATCTTAGGAGGCACCCTGCAGAACTCTCAGAAATCGGGGAGTTTTGTCTAGCCTTATGCCCGTCTCAGGGCTCACGCACTCCCCACGCGGTATCCCACTGCTGTGCCTTTTTCCTGTCCCACATCTTCCCCTTAGCACTTCCTTCTCACTGCAAGGCCCCACCCTCTCTTTCCCTACCCCTAACTCCCACTCATCTTTCCTGGCAGCCCGAGGATCACCCTCTTCAGAAAGTCTGCCCGCCCTCTCCCAGGCCAAGTCAGCAACCCGCCCCCAGCACTCCCGGAGCCCCGAGGACACCCTCCCCGCAGCTCAGGCTCGTCAGCGGTGCGCGCGGACGCACCTGCGCTGTGGGTGGAGCAACGCCTTGGTAAGTAGGCGCGGGTGTGAGTGGTACTACCGTGCTCCCCCTATCACAGGGGGCACGTGCAAGGCCCCCAGTGGGTGCCCGAAGCTGCAGGCAGTGCTGGAGCCTCTACATACTGTGTTTTCTTCCCTGCACATACATACCTATGACAGTGTAATTCATAAACTAGGGACAGTAAGGAACTAATGACAACTAAATAAACTAAACTGTAACAATATACTGTAACAAAAGTTATGGGGCCCTGGCTGGTGTGGCTGAGTGGACTGAGTGTCAGCCTGTGAACTGAGGGGTCACTGGTTGGATTCCCGGTCAGGGCACATGCCCGGGTTGTGGGCCAGGTCCCCAACTGGGGCACATGCAAGAGGCAACCAATGGATGTTTCTCTCCCTCTCTTTCTTCCTCCTTTCCCCTCTCTCTAAAAATAAATAAAATCTTAAAAACAAAAGAAGTTCATGTGAATGTGTAGTCTGTGTGTGTCTCTCCGATAACCAATCAGGCCACTAAACTGGCTACTAAGTGACTGACAGGCGGGGAGCACATACAACACGGATACACCACACAGAGGGAGGAGTCCCGTCCTGGGCAGGACAGAGCGGGACTGAGCGAGACGTACTCAGAATGGTACACAATTTAAAACTTATCAATTTCTGTAAAGAAAAGTGTACAGGGAACCAACAGTGAAGGGAAGGAAACCGGGACTCAAATGAACGATTTGGAACAGAAGAAAAAAACATTCAACCAGAAAAGAACATCTGGGACATCTTTAAACGTTCCAACATCCAAATCATAGGGGTGCCAGAAGGAGAACCAGAAGAGCGAGAAATGTGAAACTTATTTGAAAAGATAATGGAGAAGAACTTCCCCAATCTGGAGAAGGAAATAGACTTCCAGGAAGTCCAAGAAGCTCAGAGAGTCCCAAAGAAGTTGGACCCAAGGAAGCACACACCAGGGCACATCATCAAGTTACCCAAGATTAAAGATAAAGAGAGAATTCTATAAGCAGCAAGAGAAAAAGAGACAGTTACCTACAAAGGAGTTCCTATTAGACCATCAGCTGATTTCTCAAAAGAGACCTTACAGGCAAGACGGGGCTGGAAAGAAGTATTCAAAGTCATGAAAGGCAAGGGCCTTCATCCCAGATTGCTCTATCCAGCAAAGCTATCATTTAGAATGGAAGGGCAGATAAAGTGCTTCTCAGATAAGGTCAAGTTAAAGGAGTTCATCATCACCAAGCCCTTATTTTATAAAATGTTAAACAGACTTATCTAAGAAACGGAAGATCCAAAATATGAACAGTGAAATGACAACAAACTCACACTATCAACCACTGAACATAAAAAACAAAACAAGCCCTGACTGGTGTGGCTCAGTGGATTGAGCGCCGACCTGTGAACCGAAAGGTTGCTCATTTGATTCCCAGTCAGGACACATGCCTGGGTTGCCAGCGAGGTCCCCATCTGGGGGTATATGAGAGGCAATCAATCGATGTTATGTCTCGCACATCGATGTTTCTCTCCTCTTTCTCCCTTCCCGTCTTTACAAATAAATAAATGAATGAATAAAATCTAAAAAAAAAAGTAAAACAAAAACAAAAATTAAGCAAACAACCAGAACAGGAACAGAATTACAGAAACAGAGCTCACAGGAGGGTTATCAGAGGGGAGGAGGCATGGGGAGAATGGGGGAGAAGGTACAGGGAATAAGAAACATAAATAGTAGGTACCAAATAGACAGGGGAAGGTTAAAAATAGCGTGGGAAATGCAGAAGCCTAAGAACTTATATGTACGACCCATGGACATGAACTTGGGGGGGGGATAATGTTAGAGGGAGGGATGATGCAGGGCTGAGGGGGATAAAAAGGGGAAAAATGGGACAACTGTAATAGCATAATCAATAAAATACACTTAAATAAAACCTGTGCATTTCTGGAATTTTTCACTTTATTTTTTGACCGCAGTGGACCGTAGATAACTGAAGCTGTGGAGAGCGGCCCCATGGATAAGGGGGGGGTCTACTGTAATTACTATCAGTGGCTTTGGGATCAGTAACATCTAACTGTAACACACAGAACAACCCTATGAGATAAGAACTGGTCTACTTTGTTTGAAAAGAGAGTTTAAGTGACTTGTACCAGAGCAGAACATTGTCCAGGATCTGGGCTCACACATGAAACTAAACCCACGCTGGTCTGAATCCGTTCTTAGCCACTCTGTCACTGAGTGACAATGAACTTAGCTTCATCACGCCCTGTTGAAAAATGGGGAGGGTAATGCCTACCATTTGTGCACAGGTTTCTGTGATCAGAAAAGGTACATAGTAAGTACCTGGTACATACTCAGGAAGTAACAGCAGTGAGACAGAAGTATTATTCTCTTCTGTCTCTTGTTAGACTGAGGTTCCTGAGACCTCTGTATCTTTACTGTCTGGCACATCATAGCTGCTCCGTAAAAGCTGACTAAATCAATATGCACAAGCTAACAAGTTAGGTGCCCAATTAATGGAAAGCCCTAGAAGGGGAGCAGCACACTGTTCTATCCCCTCTCTCATCGCAGCTATCTAGACTGACGAGTGTGAGACCCAAATGGGCCGGCCGGCAGCTCCCGTAGCGCTGACCTCTAGAACACGGCCCCCGGCCCGCTTCCGCGCCGCCCTGCACCACAGCACTCCACCCGCCCTGCAGTTCACGATGCCCTAAGCTGAGAGCACTGGGCAAATCACTGCCCTCAGAACTGGCTGCATCGCTGTCCCGCAATCTAAGCCCAGCCAGTGCCCAATCTATGTCCCGTTCCCAACTCCCCAAGAAGCAAGTCAGACTCTAATCCAATGCTACAAAGGAAACTCTGTCTATACTGGGAACTGGAGTTGTATGCCCAGTTTCTTTCTAACTAAAAACATGTCACTCTCTCATTCTCCTTGACCTACAGATGTCTTGGACTCAGAATCAGTCTTCTCTAGATGAAACAAACACTTTCCTTCCATGTTATTAATTTAACCAACGCATCATTTAACACCAACGGAATATCACCACAGTGAGTCCTTAAACTAAAAAGGAGGTACAAAACACTTCAGAGGCCAATTAATTTCACAGTGGGATGTTTTACGCTCTAGATCTCCCTATCTTTCTTAACACTGTTCTACCAGGAATGTCACAGAAGCACAGTAATCAGACGGACCAGACCATACAGGCAGACCTCAGAGATGCTGTGGGCCCAGCTCCAGACCACTGCCACAAAACTGGTACCACGAGAAAGTGAATCACGTGAAGTTTTGTTTCCCAGTGCACATAAGTTATGCTTACTCTATACTGTAGTCTATTAAGTATGCGACAGCATTATGTCTAGCAATGTACATACCTTTGTTAAACTACACTTTATTGCTGAGAAAATGCTAAGCATCCATCTGAGCCTTCAGCAAGTTGTAACTTTTTGCTGGTGGAGGGTCTTACCTTCCCTGTGTAAAAGGCAGTGTCTGCGGAGTGCGATAAAGGGGAGCTCCAGGCTGCGAGGTCCTCCTCTATTGGTGATTCACCACCAGTGCTCCAAGAGGACCCCCCAGCCACAGTGAACAGTGATGCACCACCGCCACCGTAAGAAGTGCAGGGGACAGCCCTGACCGGTGTGGCTCAGCTGGGTGGGCGTGCTCCCGAGAAGCACAAGGTCCCTGGTCTGATTCCTGGGGAGGGCACGTGCCTGGGCTGCCTGTTCAGTCCGCTGGCGGGGTGCACTCCAGAGCAACCGATCAATGTTCCTCTCTCTCATCAAGGTTTCTCTCCCTCTCTTCTCCCTGTCTTTCCCTCTCTCTAAAAATAAGTAAATAAAATCTTAAAAAAATAAATAAGAGAAATACAGAGGACCTGGTTCATCCTAGAACACAATATTCCCAATACCATCACCACTTCTCCATGGCCCAGTGAAACCTTCAGTTACTGAACAGTTAGCTGAGAACCTATCTTTAAATTATTCCATGTTATAAGAGTTTCCTTATAAAAGCTGAGTTAGGAAAAAGAACATGGAATTCTTTCCAGAAGTTTGGCAGAGCAGGTTGTTAAAAAGGGCAACAGAAAAAGTGCCACCAAAAAGGTTGACAGTGGTGTAATGGAAATTAGTTTAGGCTTTCTCTGAAGGGCAGTTTGGCAATGTTTACCAAAGCCGCTAGCGATTTATCCTGAAACAAAATAATCACAGGGCTTTGCAAAAACTCACCTACAAAGTTGCTCATCAAGTGCTGCTAAAATGGCATTAAATTGAGAACAACTCAAACGTCCAACAGGAGACTTAAAAAGGCTGGTTCCACTCTGCAGTGGAACCCATGCACACATGAGAAGAAGCTGTGGGAGTCCATCCCCGGACGTGGGAATGGTGTCCGAGTCACGTGCGGCTGAGTCAGCTCTGACCCCGTAAACGAGCAATGTCCAGAACAGCCCTGCTCGGCTAGTTCCCACAGACTCACACCTACGGCTTCCACGATGGAGTCAACACAGAACGTATTTTGTCGTCCACATACATGAAGTAAAACCGAGCAGACTACAAATCCAGCCTGCGTATTACAGAACCATCCCCTGTAACCACTCAGTCAAAACTGCTCCCATCGACGTCACTGCAGAGACGGAACTAAAAGCCCGAGGCCGCTGGTCTCTCACCGCCCCCCCCCCGAAGCTGCGCCTCCCCTCTCCTGTGCTCCCTCCACCAAGAGCACCCACTGCCCAGTGCCTTTCCCAAAGCTTAACGCTCAATAAATGACTAAATTTTTGGAAATGCTTTCTTCCCTTTGCAGTCTTACAAAGTTAGGGGATACTGAGAGTATAAAGCCACTAGCACAGTTTAATGAAAGAAACAGAAATGAATATTCTTTAAGTGGAATAAAAAGCACAATGGGTCAGATTTTTAATTTTTATTGTTTTTTCTTTACATTTTTCTTTATTGATTTTAGAGAGAGAGAGAGGCAGTAAGGAAAAAGAAGAGAGAGAGAAACATCAATTTGTCTTCCACTTATTGACGCACTCATTGGTTGATTCTTGTACGTGCCCCGACCAGGGATCACACCCGCAACCTTGGCGTATGGGGACGATGTTCTAACCAACTGAGCACCCAGTCAGGGCCTGGCGGTCAGGTTTTGTAAACCTACATGATTATTACCGACTTCTCTGTAACTAACCCAAATTTGTGAGGATTTCATTATTAGATCTCTACCTCAATCTCTCTTTACAGGGTGCTTCAACCCGCTGAAAATTTTGGACATTCCTGGGCCCACAGAGAGCCTAAAAAAGCACTTCCAGAAGCACGACCCACACAGAGTGCGCATCCATTCCTGACCATAACGCCATCAGCCTGGTCAGACCCACTCGCCCTGTAAAAGCACTTGGCACCCCACAGGTTAAATGCCTATGCTTAAAACAAGCTAAGTTCCAGAAAGCATAGAACCAAGTAAAAGTAAGACTTTCTATCGTAATTTAAAATAGAAATTAGGGAATCCTCTCCTTTTGATAGACAGTGAAATGCAATCAATTTGATAACAGACTTCTGGGGCATCACTTCACTCCCGTAAGCAATGACCTTCCATTGTACAAGCAGTCTGAAGCTACAACCGTGACTACTCTAATTCAAACAGTCCTCAGGCCAGGAGTCGCTGTGGCCTCCTGCTTCAACAGAACGGGGTGCTCAACCCCCCATCCCAGCCAGCTACCCAGATCCATCCTTTTGCCACCTCCTCACGGCGCCCGCAGACCTCCCCCAAGGTTCCCGCCCTGCTCCGGCGCCATGACCTCAGCCACCATCAACCGCCAGACCAACCTGGAGCTCTACGCTTCCTACGTCTACCCGTCCGTGTCTTCCTGCTGTGACTGCGATGACGTGGCTTTGACAAACCTTGCCAAGCATGTTCTTCACCAATCTCATGAAGAGAGGGAACATGCTGAGAAACGGATGAAGCTGCAGGACCAACGACGTGGCTGAATCTTCCCCCGGGATATCACGACACCGGAAGGTGATGACTGGAAGAATGGGCTGGATTCAACAGAATGTGTACTACACTTGGGAAAAAAGTGTGAATCAGTCACTACTGGACTCGCACAAACTGGCCACTGAAAAAGATGACCTTCATTTGTGTGACTTCAGTGAGACTCACTACCTGGACAAGCAGAACAGGGTGAAGAACAGGGTGAACCACGTAACCAACTTGCGCAGGCGGGGAGCCCCTGGCTCTGCACGGCAGGGCATCTGACAAGCACACTCGGGGAGACAGCGAGGAGAGCTCCGCCTCAGGCTGCCTTCCCACTGCCACGGGAGTGACTTCCCTGGCCACCGAGGCAGTGCGTGCATGTTGGAGGTACCTTCACGTTTTCTGTAACTTGGACCGATCCACTTGTGTCCTTCATTTGTACCAGCCCTTCAAGTAAAGCAATCTGGTATTCCCCAAAACAAACAAAAAACAGTAGTGCCTATACAAAAATAAACCTCAGTATAGCGCACAGGAGTTTGGCGATATCACAATACACAGTTTTACTGGTTGTTTTCTTTTAAAAACAAATCTGAATCGATTAACACAAGCCGCCCCACACTAAGGAGACATCTGCCTTTAACGTGACACTGGAGGCTGAGCGTCGCGCCACCCGCTGCCTAGCGCAGCACCCGATCCCACCCCGCTTTAACGACAGCAGGGCGAAGCATGGTCAGCTTCTCAGGGCCAGCCCCAGAAAAGACACGTCTCTTTTCTCCTTATCTTACAACAGATTGAAAAGTTGATTTTATTACACAAGATTTAAAAAGAAACTTATTTTTGCCCCCAAAGTAACCTATACAACAGTATCTGTTCAAATTTTCATAGCTTTAAGGAAATCACAGCAAATATCACATTGTACATCAAACAGAACTATTTCACTAAAAATCAGCAAAATGTTAACTAACACTCACCAGACACATAAACCATACCAACTTTCACGTCCTCAGAGAACTCACGGAAATGAACTGGTGAAACAGGCTCAGAACTCTAAATTATTAGGTTACATTCTGGGCCTGCCAATCACAAAGTTTAAGACACTCGAAAAGTTCCTTAGAAGGAAGTTTGTTTTCTCATCTGTAAAAAGGTGGTTAAAAAGAATCTCCACCTCACAGTGAAAGATTAAATGAGATCATATGTGTAAGGTCCTTAGCTAAATGCCTGGCACCGTGAACACTCTACTCCCCAAACAGCTCACTTCTCTTATTAGAAATGCCAGTGTTTGGAGTAACACAAGCAAAAAAACAAAACAAACAAACAAAAACCCAAAAATAACTAAACATAACTCCACACTTCTTGGCTATGACTCTCTTCTCCAACATTCCCACACATGATAGATCTAGGCCTTGTTCAGGTTGCAGCAACATCCTTATCAAACTTTCTGCCTCTTCTTGCCTCCAAATTCACATTTATCGCATAAACAGCGGCAAGAAATATCTCCCCTGTAATGTGATACTACCTTGCATTACCTTGTAAGAATTTCTCCAAAATTCATGCAAGCTCAGAAACTGACTCAGAATATCAGAGCTACAAAGAACTTCACAGATGGCTTTTGCTTCAATTACTCTGGACACACAAAGTGTCTTGCCCCAAATGGTAAGTGCTGAGGCTAACCCTAATGCAGGCTCCTGTCCCAATTCTGGCCCAATGTCCTCTCAATCACACTTGATTACATTCAGCTCAAACCTTTCTTGTTGAAGAAATAAGCACAATTCCGCCCTGGCTGGTGGGGCTCAGTGGACTGAGTGCCCGCCTGTAAACCAAGGGGTCGTCAGTTCGATTCCCAGTCAGGGCACATGCCTGGGTTGTGGGCTGGGCATCCAGTTGGGGGCGTGTGACAGGCAACCACACATTGATGTTTCTCTCTTTCTCACTCCCTTCCCCTTTCTCTAAAAATGAATAAATAAAATCTTAAAAGAAGAAAGAAGCATTAATTCCTTGTCCTGGTTATCTGTGCCACATAACAGGAATTTCCTGGTAAAGCAGGATGATTTTTTTGTTGTTGTTAATAAAATGTTACCTGTCACCAGAACAGTCAATAAAAAAATGGAAGGCTTGGGCCCTGGCTGATGGGCTCAGTCGACTGAGCACCAGCCCGCAAACCAAAGTTGTCAGTTCGATTCCTAATCAGGGCACATGCCTGGATTGCGGGCCAGGTCCCCAGAAGGGGGTGCATGAGAGGCAACCACACATTGATGTCTCTCTCCCTTTCTTTCTCTCTCCCTTACTGTCTCTCTAAAAATAAAAATAAAATCTTTTTTAAAAAAAGGAAGGCTTAGAGGTCCCAGTGATTCTGGTACCTAGCTATTTATAAATGCTGATGAGATAAAGATACATTTCTTTTGATAGTAAAGATCTCATAACTTTCTATCAATAAAAGAAATCTACGCAAATAGCTAAGTTCAGTAATTCATCCAAATATTTATGGAGACTCTATGCAAAGAGCTTCTTGTTAAAACCAAATAAAAAGCCCAATAAGCCAATAAAAAAATGAACAGCAGAGAAGATATTTCCCAGACACAGTAGCTTCCCCGAGAGTTTAAAATAATTTATGTAAATACTCTCCTCCTGGAGGTGGAGCTTAATCTTTCCCTCCCCCCTACTCCCCCACCCCACCACTTAAATGTGAGCTGAACCTTAGTAACTTGATTCCAAAGAGTACAGCATAAAAGGATGTGGGGGTGACTTTACAGTAAGGAAACCTGGTGAACATCACCTTGGCCAGGTAATCAAGGTTAACATCACCAGTGCTAATCACAGTTATAGTGTGTGTGCACAGCCTCCTCACTCCAATATGGTAAGCTGTGAAAGGTTCTTCACCTCTGTAGATTTTTCCCCACACCCGTAATCCCACAAGCCAAAGGTCAGATAAATTGAGGAATATTCTACAGAATACCTGACTAGAATTTCTCAAAACTCTGAAGATCGTGAATGACAAGATGAGACTGAGAAACTGGCATAAACCAGAGAAGACGAGGAGGCAGGGCAATTAAAGGCAGAGTGGTGCCCGGGATTGGACTCTGGAACAATAGAGCACATTAACGGGAAAACGGGAGAAATGTGCATGAAGGCTGCAGCTCAGGGAATAGCAACGTGCCGATGTGGCTTGCAGACCTGACGCTGCGGCGGGATGCAATGCAGCGGTAAGAGAGGGCCATCCGGGAAAACTGGGCGCGGGCTCTGGGGGTCCGCGGCACACAGGAGAGGGGCGCTGAGAGCCTGTTTCCGAGAAGCAACGCTCAAGAACATCCCCGAAGTAGGGCCATAACCCTAAGAAAACCATCACAACTACAGACTGTGGCTCATTTTTTAATTTTTAAAAAAGATTTTACTGATTTATTTTCAGAGAAAGGGAAAGGAAGGGAGAAAGAGAAGAACAGAAACATTGATGTGTGAGAGAAACACTGGCTGCCTCTCGCATGCCCCTAATACCCCCAGCCGCTGGCGGGCGGGGGGAGACCTGGCCCCCGACCCAGGCATGTGCCCTGACCGGGAATCGAGACAGCGACCTTAGGTGTGCAGGACAACACCCAGCCAGCTGAGCCGCACCAGTCCGAGCAGTGGCTCACTTTTGTTTTAAGATCAGGAGCATTTAAGATCTTGCTCCCTGGCATGTCGTCAGCGGCTCAGATAAGCTCTTAAAAATAAGCAAGCGAAAGATCACTCATCGGAAAGAAGGAAAGCCCTACAGTATTTCAAGAAAGCAATGCAATGGGGAACTGCCTGGTTTCAACCTCACCCTTAATTATCACATCTTAGGAGCAAACATGTAATGTTTAAAATCCCACTAAATGAATAAACCAAAATTTCTAGTATCAGAAAGGATGGACAAGGCTGTTTATACTCCACACAGTTCTCCAGGGTGATGACAGACAGTTTAATTACACACCAATTACGAAGTTCTTTCATCTTCAAAAGCCATTAACTAATAAACCCTCACAGCTCTCTGCATTATAGCAATCTTCTTCCGAAGTGAAGACGACCTTACTGGAAAGGTTAACATAAATCAGCTCTAAATGGAAGTCAATCAGTCTTAGATGAGGGCAAAACACTTGATTTTTAAGGTGCCTAACGAAAGCCCACACGCCTGTATGCCTCGAGCACAAGCGTGTGAAGCCACCTCGGAGGACTCAGCCGGAAGACTGGCGCAGGAGCGAGACCCTGCATCAGGGCCCTAGGCCCACTCGGCGCCCCACTGCGGTGAGACGCCTCGGAACTTTCCCCACAAGTTCCCACTCTTCGTTTACACAGTCAGCCTAGTGAAATTACGTAAGGGGAAAAAACAAGACTGGCCGTGCAGAACGGTTTGTTTTTTAAAAAAAAATCCTGAGCAAAGTGAATTGAAAAAATGAAAAGAACCTGTTCCTACTGAAATGAATGGAGTCACTAAGAAACATTACAACTCACACAAGCTTATGCGTGGAATACACTGCATTGCCTGGTCCACCATTTTTTTCATTTTTTTTTTAAATTTTATACACACCACTAATGGGAGGAAGAGAAGGGACAAGATAAAAGGAAATATTTATTGGTCAACTATTACGTGCCAGGCACTTGCACAAAGTTTAGCTTGTAATCACACTTTCATAAAAACGGAAAGACCATAAAGACACTGTAAAGTGACACGATAAAGCGAAAAGCAAATCACGACACACCACCAGAAAGGCACCGAGAACAAGGAATGCCAATGAGCATCAAAGGAAAGGACCGTCTGAACGTGGGCCAGTCGGCTGCCTGCCGTTCCGGAGTGCAACAGGTGAGATGTTGTTCCTTTGTCAGGAGAGATTTAGCCAGTGTCGAAACACACATGGGGAGAAAAACAGCGAAAACGTTGTCTCCGGTGAGGGTAACCCAGAGCCTGTCTCCTTTCACTGCGCATCTTTTAACTGTGTGCTTCATAGCTGTATTACTTATCCAAACATTCAATAAAATTGTATTTAAAGAAAAAAGTCAACCCTGGGGAAAGAGCGAGGGTGAAGACCACCGATGCTCGACCACCCAGCTCAGTCCGGTGGCCGTCCGGCCAGGGAGCACCGGGGTCTAAGCCAACACCCTGGCCTGCACCGGGGTGAGCTGTCGGAACCCACGGCCCTTACAAAGCATGTTCCACGGCTCACTCAGACGAAAACTGCACCCCGCCTCTACCTACCCTCAGCTCACCCAAGTGCCCACCACAAAACAACCAATTATAGCCTGTAAGGTGAGCCTTTGAAGAATTAAGGAATAACGTCATAAAATGTAAACAGCTTTCCTTCCACGTTCCCCTGAAATCCTGCAGTCACACAGCCTTCCTATTTGTAGTTGTACATTCTAAGTTCATTCATTACTTATTAATAGTAATACTGTCAACTGGAAGACAGGAAATGTTCAATGAGGTGGCTTTATGACAGGTGCCCCAGCTTTTCCAAAGTTCACTTCACACCGCCGTGACAGACGAGTTTTCGCTGATAGGTCAAGAGGTGAAAAGCGAGAAACCGCGTTTAGCCTTGTTTCGCGCGTGCTGTCACAGAGGCAGCGCCCGCCAGCACACGGTACCGGAGCTGCTTCTTCCCTTCACGCCATTTCAG
The DNA here is from genome assembly GCA_028533065.1 of Trachops cirrhosus. NCBI lineage: Eukaryota > Metazoa > Chordata > Mammalia > Chiroptera > Phyllostomidae > Trachops > Trachops cirrhosus. Next base: position 193,145,119 of record CM052538.1, on the reverse strand, counting down.
CTCACGGAAGGGTTCAAAGGAAGGCTCTACTAGTGAGGGAAACCTGCACCCATCAAAAAAATCTCGGCGGGGGCTGCATCTTGGTGGTGAAAACAGTATGCTAGAAAGTAATGCAGCTTGGAAAATTTTCACCCAAATCAGGGTCTCAATGAAAGGACACAATCCTTAAAAACGGATGTGGGTGGAAACTGCTCAGAGGAACAAGCAGATGGGCAAGCTTAATGTGAAAAGAACAGAAATATCACATAAAACACTAGGTTTGAGGACACAAGAATTAGGCGAAGGTCTGAGAAATCTGATCATTGCCAAAAAAAGACAGAGCAGGGGAGGGGCTGCCTGTACGCCCTTCCCAGCATTCCTGCTCCCACCCGGGGAAGTGGACACGAGTGCAGCAGACAGAGTGCAGTGCCACGGCCCTGGAAGGGAGCCCGGCTCCCCCAGGCTGAAGGAGAGGCGCCTAATACCCATCTGTTTCTGCTCTATAAAAATGGAGGAAGCAATTCCCTTCCTCAGAGATTAAATAAAGTAGCATTTAAAACAAGCAGCAAAGGGCTCGGGCTGGGTGCCTGCATGCACCAAAAAGGTCACGGGTTCGATTCCCGCTCAGGGTGCATATGGGAAGCAACCCATCGATGATTCTCTCTCACACTGACGTTTCTTTCTCTGTCACATCGATGTCTGTCTCTCTCTATGAAAATTCAATGAATATATCCTCGGGTGATGGTTTATAAAAAAACAAAAACAAAAAACAAGTAGCAAAGGTCCTGTGCCACAGCAGGAGCTTAAAACAATCAGTCCAGGCACCAGGACTGGATTCAATCACAAGGATGTTTTTAAGAGACTCGGTTACAATGTTCTCATCTAAAGCAGACCTTGCAATTCCTGCCTGTTCCACCAGCTCTGCATGCAGATCCTCCAATCCAAGTTTCCTTTTATTTAAAAGCCTACGGATAATAAACTCAGGCAACCCTCAGCCACAAGAAATCGGATACATGCAGCTATCTCAGTAGGAAACCCATTCATTCTATATCCCTCATTACTGGTGCCACTCAAAACTTACTGTCAAATCATTCTAACCAATCCCAGTCAAAAATTCACTGTGCAACAATTACAGTTCCATCAGCTGCCAGTAAATTAGGAGTTAACTTTAAAAATGAGAACATTCCTGCCCTGATTGGTGCAGCCCAGTGGGTTCAGTGCCGTCCCGCAAAGTGAAAGGTTGTTGGTTCAATTCCTGGTCAGGGCACATGCCTGGGTTGCAGGCCAGGTCCCCAGTTGGGGGCGTGCAAAGGTCAACCAATCAATGTTTGTCTCCAAACATCGATGGTTCTCTCCCTCTCTTTCTTCCTCTCTTCCTCCATCTCTGAAAATAAATAAAATCTTTTTTCAAAAATGAGAACATTCCCATTAAGATGTCTCAATACTATTATCAGTTCAAGTCTCATTACCTAATACGGCAATTGTCAGTGAGAAGATAATTAAACTATTCAGTACAAGAGCAAACCATCCAACATTTAACAACTAAAATTAAAAATTCCAAAATTTAGAGTCTCATACTATTAAAACACCCCGGGAAGTCAGTCCCTAACTCACTATAAAGAACACCCCAACACCGAGCAGTGGAGACAAAGCCCAACAGCCCCAGGGTTTATTCCTTCACACACAAGTGCAGACTGAACAGTCCCTTCCAGAATTACACAAACTTTAAAAAGCACCTGGGACTGTTTCCCCACCGGGAAAATGAGAGAACTGGACTTGATCTCTAGAGTTCATTTAACAAAACAGTATAATCCCATCCACTTTTAAGTCTGACCCCACTTTCCCACCACCCAAGGACATCCTACTGGGTTTTACTGAGTGGGTGTGGCGAGGCTCATCACACTCACTTCCCCCAGGAACTTCATCCCCCCACTGACTGCACAACAGACTGCGGGGACCCTCTGAGCGCTCGCTCTCCCCCCTTTCTTCTCTGCTTTCACGTACAACCAGGACAGAAAACCAGCCCACTTTCTCGGAGATCACCAACTCCTAGCGCCCATGCCTTCGTCAGTCAGGCTTTTCACTGTGAACACAGCCCAGCCCAGCTAGTGCAAGCAGCTAAGTGGCCCGCACAATCTCGGGGAGGACCAGAGAACCGGGCTCTAGGAGCCACGCATCCAACACGGTGCCCAAACCGCCCCGCAGCAGAGCCGAGACAGACCCTACAGCGGCCACCGCTGCCCGGGGGGCCGGCTGCCGGCCTGGCGCACTTCACATCCCTTGCTGCCCGGCCTCCGCCTCACCCAGTTGGTGAAGCAGAAGTCACATGTCTAGCCCTGGCTGGTGCGGCTCAGTGGACTGAGTGTCGGCCTGCGAACCAAAGGGTCGCCTGTTCGATCCCCAGTCAGGACGAATGCCTGAATTGAGGGCCAGGTCCCCAGTAGGGGGCGCGTGAGAGGCAACCACACATCCATGTTTCTCTCCCTCTCTTTCTCCCTCCCTTTCCGTCTGCTTAAAAATAAATAAAATCTTCTAAAAAATAAGTCACATGTCTATGGCTAGCTACAACAAGGGTGGAAAAGCATATTAGCTTTAGGACTAATAAGATGAGAAACTCCCCCCAAAGATTTCAAAAGGTGCTGGTGACCAAACAGCACAACCAATAAAGAGTCACAAGTGACACCACAGTGGCTGCTTACCGCCTAAGGCCCTTGTCTATTTTGTCGCAGCTGATGTCCTCAACTGTTCCCCCAAGTTCAGTGTCACGGCTCTCATGCTCCTTCCTCCGCACAGTGGAATCCCTTTCAACTCTATTAGCTGTTTCAAGTATTTCTAAACAACATGCTTATACTGCTATTGAATTTTTTTTCCCCGTTTCAATACTATCTACTCACAACCTTATACAGAAGGGGAGGATCTGGCTTTCTTATACAAACAACCTCTCCCTTCCTCCAATTATGCCACAATATACCTAGCATATCTTGATTAAGTCAATGTATTTGTTGTTTATGGCTGTAAAAACACTGTCCATAGCCGACTCATGGTGCGCACTATCATTACAGGCCCATTTTTGTGCACTCTGTTTGATCTGGGACTAATAGTGCCCATTTTTCCTTGCTTGGTTTTCTGAGTATCTAATACCACTTCACTCCCCAAATCCCCACTGAAAGTGTAAGCCCAACTGGCCGTCAGTCCCTTATTTGTGGAAGGCACCCCTTGGAGCCCCGCCTTCACTCGCCAAGCTGGGCTGGTCGGTTGGTGCTCGCACAGCTATTGTCCCAAGATTCCTCTTTCCCACCACTCCGGGAAGCCTCTTCACCTTGGCCCCTTGTTGAATTCTCCATTCCCTGGACCTGGATCCCGTGTCTGAGCTAAGCGATTAAGCAAAGAGGTAAATATGTCGAGGACAATGAGAACCAGGACTCTGACTGTCAGAGAGAAAAGTTACAAGAAAGAAAAGGCACGTCAGAATGAACAGATGTGCACACCTGCTGCCGTCCCTCCTCCCGCTCAGGCCCAGAAGCAATGAGGCCCCGGCAGGGTGAGCCCTGCGAGTGCCTAGGTCTCAGTGTCTCTGACAGCGCCGCCCACTGGACGGAGCAGGCGCTGCTTTAGGAAGGTGGTGACTCCAGCACGGGGCAGGGAAAACACAAGACGAGCTTGGAATGTTTTGACACACCAGCAAACAGAGAAGTACTCAAAGAAGGATGGAGATCTGTCAAAAGGACACAGGAGCTAGCCTAAAGGAGCTCTCACTCGTCAAATCTGGAATGATCTGGGCACGAAATAAACAGGGATAGTTATGCATTGTAACTCTGAGTAAGATGGGAAACCAGAGTCCACACTGATAAAAACAAGAAGTGAACAAATGGCAGAGAATTTAGAAGCCACAAACTACTTCCTCACAAAATATTTATTCTATATTAGTAAGTACCAAAAAAACACTTCTTAAATCTTAAATCGTTTTACAGTGGAGAGTCGTGGCAGGCAGCGAGGAGACAAAAGCAGCATTATGCCTGCAACGTATTCTCGATGGTCCCAATAAAAGCCTTGCGTGTCTAAAAAATGTCTCTGTCTTCAGACTTCACATGTGCAGTTTGCCAGACCCCTGGAACCTGAGGGTGCACTCCACTGCCACCGACATTCCGGTGGGACACAGATTCTCACTCCACTGTTGTGACTTGATTTGTTCCCTCTGGAAGATCTTGGGATCCCCTCTATTTTCGGTGTTCTGAAGTCCTGTGATATACTGATTTATTTTTTCTTTTAGTCATCGTGCTGGGCACTGGTGGATCTGTCCCCTCTGAAGATTTATGACCTTCAGTTCTGGGAATATATTTTTGTAAGATTTTATTTACCGCATTTGTCTGACTGTAAGATGCACACCGCCCCCACACCCTGCCCTGCATTTGGAAAGGAAATGAAGCGGTGACCCTGCTCCACCCCCGCTGCCCCCCCACAGCGAGCCAGGCAGGCTACATTCAGATTATAAGACGCACCTCCCCTTTCCTCCCAAATTTGGGGGGAGTGCATCTTATAGTCCCAAAAATGCGGTATTTGTTTTTAGAGAGAGGGAAAAGAAGGGAGAAAGTCAGGGAGAGAGACATCAATGTGTGGTCGCTTCTCACACACCCCCAACTCGGGACCTGGCCCAAAACCTAGGCGTGTGCCCTGACTGGGAATCAAACCGGCAACCCTTTGGTTCCCAGGCCAGCACTCAATCCACTGAGCCACGCCAGCTGGGGCCACTCCTGGGAAATTTTTAAATGTCCATTTGATCACTGTTCCCTGTCAATTTTCCTCCTTCTCTGTCTCTCAAGGACACCTAGTGATTCGGATGTTGAGTCTCCTGCACTGATCCACCACCTCTCCTGTGACCCTTTCTGCTTTGTTTTTATATTATGTTATACCATAATTGCTGTAGTTATCTCGCCCCTCTTCCGCACACACATCCACAAAACCACCAGAAAAACGCACGTGTGGCAGTACTGAAGTCCTTCGATATGCACTCCTGGGAACGGGGGCGTCCTCCTGCATAACCACGGAGCCACTGCCACGCGAACGTAATGAGCACTAACTCAGCATCACTTAACATGCAGTCCACAGTCCCATTTCCCGTTTCCTCTTCCCACTGCAAGCACTGCTTTCCAATCAAGGATCCAATCAAGGCTCAGGCATTGTCCCGTCTCTGTCGTCATCTCGTTGCCTACTGCTTTCTGGAAGATTTCCTACTTTCTACTGAAATCCTCCCTGCTACCCTATTTTTAACCCTTCTTTCTTGTTCTCTAAATGGTTCCCTATTTTATGCCGCCCTATTTTCTTTAAGCCCTTTGTTTTCGAAGTTGAACTTTCCTTCTGCAACTCGCTTGCATTTCCTGTTTCTTCCTCTGGTTTCTTTGATCTGTTTGTCAGACTGTCAGAGGCCTTCCTCATGTCTGTGATGATCCTTGACTGTTCGGTCACAGTTAAGAAGGGATCACGCACTAAAAAGTGGGTTTTAATTTCAGGTGCACAGATGGGCTCATTCAGAAAAGCAGCAGTGCTTGCGAGCAGGGGGACCAGACAGGGACCTGCTTCATGAGACAGCAGTTTCCACGGCTGACCGTGTTATCTCCCAGGTCACGTGTGACCAACTGCAACTCTTGCCTTCAAGAGGAGAGGCCTATGTTCCTCCCCCTTGAACCCGAACAATTTGTGACGGCAGCAGGAAAGAGGTGACAGGACTTCTAAGACCAAGTCACACAGAGATGAAACAGGTTCTGCCTGACTCTCTGGGACACAGACCTCTGGGCAGGGAGCCTCCCTGGAAGCTGCCCGAGGAGCAGCACAGACCAGGGCACACACAGGGACACGCAGAGAGGCCAAGGCCGCACGCAAAGGAGCCCGGCTGGACGCACTGCCTCCCCACCGGCCCTGTGCCCACTCACTACTCTTCCGGCTCCACCAGCTGACTGCAACCACAGAAGTGACCTGAGTCAGAATCTCCTCACCAAGCTCTCCCCCAAATTCCAGACCCATGGAAACCATGAATTACATTAAGTCATTCAATTTCGGGGGTCATTTTTAGGAAGCAAGAATGAGTGGGACAGAATCTGGCACCTGTAAGGGAGGTGCTGCTACAACGAAAGCCCAGAATGTGTGGGACAGGCTTTGGACCAGGCGGCAGGCGGAAGTGGAAGCCCAAAGGACCCCCACAAGGGGACGCAGTAGAGACGCAGTAGAGACGCAGCAGAGACGCAGCGGAAGCAAGAAAACGCCGACTGCGTGCTGGAGAAAGGGGCCCTGCGGTGCGGGGCTGGGAATGTGGCTGCGGTGGAGCGGGAAGCAGGAACTGTGCCCAGTAAGCCCCCCTCCACCTAAGGGCATCTCCAGGCAGAACAGCCGCGGGCCGCCCAGCATCTCCGCGCTGCCTCTGCTCGGGGCGGGTGAGAGAAGCGAGACGAGCTGAGGAACACAACGTGTTAAAAATAAAGAGGCCGTGTCTTGCTGGGTTCAAAAAGAAAGTATTTGTCATCCCCAGCCTCTCCTGAGGGCACAATGATTCTCAAAAGAAGAAATGGCTACAGGGAGAAAGATCAAATTCAGAAGATCCAAGAAAGTTTCAAACTGGCATTCAAACAGACCCAGGGCCTGGTCAAGAGCTTGAGGGCTGCCCCTGGAGGCCCTCTGCATTAACCAGTGGAGCTTCGGAGACTGTTACCGGGAGTGTCCCAGAGCAGACTCACGAGGGGTCCAAGGACGAACCACAAAGAGATATTAAGTACGGCTTTTGTTTAATGGACTGGATTATAAATCGGCACACAGGGGATCTACAGATTTTTAAAGAAATCGCACCACTTTGGACTGAAAGATAAATAGTACAAAATGAAAACCTTTGTTCCTCCCAAAACATTATGAGTGTGAAACAGGCTGAGAAAACTAAGCTATATAAAGCAGCCATTTCTTGGAGAAAATATAAATCATATATCTGATATGGGATTGATATCAACAATATACTGGAACTTCAAAAACTCAACAACAAAAAACCAAACCCAATTCAAAAATGGGCAAAGGCCTTCAAAAGACATTTCCCCCCAAAGAAGAGACAAGCATTCCTAATTTTACTGTACTTCACTGTAGCATCACACTTCAAATGCTGAATTTTTTTAAACGAATTGAAGGCAAGACCCTTCCCACTAGCAAAAAGGGAACAACGTGTTTTAATGCAGCACTCACTGTACCGCAGTGGTCTGGACTCGAACCTGTGATCTCTGAGGTATGCCTGTACACAAACGGTTAAGAAGCACAGACAAAGCAGCTCGACTCCACTAATCATTAGGGAAATGCAGACCCAAACCACAATGAGATATTACTTCACATCTATTAGGGTAGATACTCTACTATTTACAAATAAAAGAACAAAATAACAAGCACTGCGGAAGACATGAAGAAATTGGAGCCCGTGTGCATTGCTGGTGGGAATGTAGAACGGTGCAGCCACTGTGGAAAACAGTATGGCAATTCCTAAAAAACCCTTAAAATGACCGTGTGATCCAGCCATCACACTTCTGGGTACGCACCCAAAAGAACCGAAAGCAGGGTCTCGAAGAAATACTTGTGCACTTGTGCTCAGAGCATCGTTCCCGACAGTCCAACACGGAAGCAACGAAGTGCCCGCCACAGAGGAACGTGTAAGCAGACGCGGTGTGTCTCCACACTGTGGAATGTCACTCAGCCTTCCGAAGGAAGGGGACTCTGACGCAGGCCATCGTGCGGGTGACCTGGAGGACAGGACACCAGAGCTCAGTCAGTCAGGCACGAAAACACAAACGCTGCTGGATTCCACTGAAATGAGGTGTCTAGGCCCTGGCTCGGTGGCTCGGTGGTGGGAGCGTCAGCCCGCTTCACCCAGGCTGCGGGTGCAGTTTCCAGTCAGGTCACATACAGAAGGCAACCAATGAACGCGTCAGTAAGCGGAACAGCAAATCGATGTTTCTCTCTCCCTCCCCCAAAGTCAGTAACTTTTAAAAAATTAATAAAAATAAGTAATGTATTTAGAATAGTCAAAATCATGAAGATAGAAAGCAGAGCCCTGGCCGGTGTGTCTCAGCGGACTGCGCACCGGCCTGCGAACTGAGGGCTGCCACGCCAGCTTGGCTCCCGGTGGGGCACAGCCTGGGCTGCAAGCCGGCCACCCGGCTGGGGGTGTGCCAGAGGGCAACCGACCAATACATCCATGTTTCTCTCCTTCTCTTTCTCTCTCCTTTCCCCTCTCTCTAAAAACAAATAAATAAAATATTTTTAGAAAAGAAGAAGAGCCACTGGTGTGGCTCAGTGGATTGAGCACCAGCCTTCCAACCAAAGGGTCGCCAGTTCGATTCCCAGTTGGGGCACATGCCTGGGTTGCAGGCCAGGTCCCAGGTAGGGGACATTTGAGAGGCAGCCACACAGTGATGTTTCTTTCCTTCCTTCTCCTTCCCTTCCCCTCTCTCTGAAAATAAATAAATTAAAAAAATAAAATAAAATAAAAAAGAAAAAGAAAGCGGAATGGGGTTACCGGAGGCTGGGGAGGACAGAGTGGGGAGCTGTGTATAATGAGTACAGAGTTTCAGTCCTGTACCGTGGAAAGAGTTCTAGAGGTAAAGTTTTGGTGATGGTGCACAATACTGTGAATATGTTTATTACCATAGGACTATACACTTACGAAAGGTTAAGATGCAAAATTTTGTGCTATGTGTATTTTAACACCATTGAACAACCCCAAAACCCAGCCATTACTTATGGAAAAGGATAACTCAGAAGGCAAAACAAAACTCTCAGAGAGCAGCCTGGCTGGTGTGGCTCAGGGGATTGAGCACCGGTCTGCAAACCAAAGGGTCGCTGGTTTGATTCCCAGTCAGGGCACGTGCCCGGGTTGTGGGCCAGGTCCCCAGTACGGGGCACGCAAGAGACAACCACATATTGATGTTTCTCTTTCTCTCTCTCCCTCCCCGTCTCTAAAAATAAGTATTTTTTTAATTTAAAAACAAACAAAACAAAAAAACTCTCAGAGAGTAAAGTCGAACACGAGAACTAAGTCCTAATCAATGAACTATACCAACGTGTGACTGGCCGGATGTCAGAAAAGCTATGGTCCAGCGGCTACTGCGCCCGCTTTCCCCTTTTCTGAACGATGTGTGTGCAGCAATTAGTCTAAGTCTGACCCACCACTTCTACCGGGAAGGAGTGTCAGCCTACTTGTCTGGAGTTCACGTGTTCAGACCTAGAACCACACCTGAGGGGCCTCATCTGGTCACAGCTGGGCCTGATTTAAATAAGATCCTGAACATGGAGGAGTGGTCCTAATGGGAGGAGAGCGGGAGTCGTGGGGGAAAGTTTGAACGGAATCTGCTCTAGTAGGAATGCATTGCAACCAAAGGATAAACTGCCGTCAATCGTGTTTCCCAAGGATGGCCACAACGTCATCCTACACGTTCTCCTTACAATCCGACTGTGATTCCACTTCCACCAAGAGGAGGAACCTATGCTGCCTCCGCTCGAGGTGGAAAAGGCCTGTGACTGGGGCAGAAGCGAAGCCGTGTGACTCCTGAGGTTAGGTCATGAACGGAGACAGCACTTGCCCGCGGTTCTCTCGGCATCTGCCCGTGCCGAGACCACGTGAACAGGAGGCCCGGCCGGCTGAAGCTGGTTCTGCACCCCGCTGTTTTGGCTCCAGCCACCACGTGACTGCAACCTACAGAGGATCTCCCCCACCCACCCAAAAAAAGAAGAAAAGAAAAATAATAAAATGAAATATAATAAAGTAAAAAAGAGAAACCCAAGCCAGCCAGAACTGCCCAGCTAAACCCTTCCTAAATCCTGACCACCAGAAACTGTGAGAGATGATATAATATTGGTGCTATTTTAAGTCAACAGTGATGCAACAATAATCAGAATACAGAGTGACAAATGTCAGAAACTATATAGACCTCTACATCTGGGCCAGTGTTCTCACAAAGAAAACTTCTAATCTGCTGTCTACAAGGGACAAGCCAGGCTGCAAGAATTCCGAGATGTCCCGAGACTCTCACCACTCAATGTGCAAGCTCCACTTAGTCCACGCGCTTCCCACCTCTCCTGTGCAGTACCATCCATCCTTCCCCTGGGAACCTAGTGTCCTTTTGGTTCAAACCCCACACAGGAGAAACCTTGGTCTCTGATACAACGAGAAAGGGGCAGTTGCTGGGCTGTTGAAAGTAAAGCCAGAATCTGAAGCTCTAAGGACTTCTGGCAGACTTTCGGTCGGCACTGCCCGCACCACGCCTCAGCCTTTGGAGATCCCTGGTGCTTGCGGCTCCCAGCCTTCCCTGAGGTTCTGCAGCGGCAACCTGCCTGCCCGCTTCGCACTGCCATCACACATCCTGTGGCTGCAGCTTCTCGGTTCCTCCGCGGTGATTACTTTACCTTAACCTATTTTTTTTTTCAGTTTCCAAAACATTAGTGACATCTTCAGGCTGCTCTACTGTTTATAGTATCCCACTACTGAAGGCATCAAACCCAATCTTTTTACCTCACTTGCTGCTATACGGTTTGTTTACATCCTCTCTAATCTAATCCCTTTTCCATTTCTAATGCTTAGTTCAGCTTTCATGATCAAGTTTAGAATACTATAAAATATATTTTTTCTTTAATCCTCACCCAAGGATATGTTCATTGATTTAAGAGAGGGAGGAAGGGAGAAAGATAAGAAAGAGAGATGGAGAAACATCGAAGTTGCCTACTGCACACGCCCCAACTGACCAGGGATGAACCCCACAAACTGTTGGTGCCCAGGACAACACGCAACCCATCGGTTTTTCTCTCTCATATTGATGTTTCTCTCTCTCTCTCCCGCCACCCCCGTCTCTAAATCAGTAAGCATATCCTAGGGTGAGGATTTAAAAAAATAAATAATAACAAAATAAAAAGTGTGGTACCCTCTGGGAAACGGTGTGACTTGGAGGACAGAGGTAAGAGACCAATTACATTTCACTCTGTCACCTTTTTGAAATTTAGCTGTTTTAACATCAGTGACACATTACCTATTAAACGTTTTTAATGTAAACGGTTAACACTTTGCCCTGATCCTTGTGGCTCATTTGGTTGGGCGTCATCCTGCAAAGCAAAAGGCTGCTGGTCTGATTCCTGGTCAGGGAAATGCCTGGGTTATGGGTCTGGTCCCCGGTAGGGGACATACAAGGGTCAATCAATCGATGTTTCTCTCCCTCTCTTCCTCCGTCCCTTCCCCTCTCTCTAAAAATGAATGAAGTCTCTTTAAAAACAATAAAATAAAAATAAAAAGTTAAAACTTCAAACAAAATAGGAGACAGGCATCTCAGTCTCCATGGGGCTGCCTTAGTTAAGGAGGCGCTCAGTTGTAAAGAGCTGCCTAAAGCAGCTGCTGTGGTTCTGGAATCCGATAGGAGCCCTAGGACAAATCAGGGTGGCTAGTCCGTACGCATTTGAATGCTGACCTTTGAAGCCTAAGAGGCCAAGATTACAGCATACAATTAGTTATCTCCACTAACTCTCTTCGATTTTAAACATTCTCTTAATTAAAAACATGACCAGTTATTTCCACTACAAAGGGTTTATACAATTTCACAGTTATAATTCCAAACTATTCTGTTTAGTTACCTTCCCCCACAAAAGGTAAAACAGCCAAACACTTTTTAATGAGAAAATTTTATTACATTCTGTGCTAGATCTGCCTAGCAACAAGTTATAAAGTCATGTCATCCTACTTATGTTCCCATGGATACAGTCACGAACAGTACAGTGGCAGCTGTACAAATCAAGAAAAAAATCCAAAGGAAATCACATTTAAAACTTGGATAGAGCCCTGGCTGGTGTGGCTCAGTGGACTGAGTGCCAACCTGAGAACCGAAAGGTCTCCGGTTCAATTCCCAGTCCGGGCACGTGCCTGGGTTGCAGGCCAGCTCCCCAGCTGGAGGCATGTGAGAGGCAACCGATTGATTTATCTCTTGCACGTCCATGTTTCTCTCCCTCTCTCTCTCCCTCCCTTCCCCTCACCCTAAAAAATCTTAATAAAACTTGAATAGAAAACAATACTATAAAGATAGTAACCCTTCCCATTAAATCCATCTCTCCCTGTAAGTCTCAAATAGCTTTCCATTAGAATCTACCCTCTGAGCCCTGGCCAGAGGGCTCAGTTGGTTAGAGCACACTCCTGAAATGCCAAGGGTGCAGGTTGGATCCCCAATCAGGGCACATACAAGAAGCAAGCACTGAACGCATCAGTAAGTGGAACAGCAGGCTGATGTTTCTCTCCTTCCTCTTTCTCTAAAATAAATAAAAAAGGAATGTATTAAAAAAATTAAGAATCTCCCCCTTACACCTATCTCCACTCAGAATTCCTAAAACTTATTAATAAAGCTTCAGCAATAACTTCTGAATTAGAGTTGATAATGCCCTTGGGCTATTTGTATGTGTGCTATTCCCAAAACTGACACACAGTTCTTTCTGATGTAGCAAATTTGTCAAATTGGCTTGAACACAAGGTAGAAACCCAGTCTACATTTTAAATCTGTAGAATTTTAGTAAAGTTAAATATTTTTATTGGTTTTCTAAACCAACATTTTTAAACAGTGACATCTGAATTAAAAGAAGTAAATAATCCAAGTTGCAGAATAAACAATTATTTTAAATGTGGATATTTATTCCCAATGTTTAAACACTACAAGAACTACTTTTTAAATAAACTAAATTTTGATGTACTGCTGCCAGAGAAAGTAAAGGGACACTCCCCCACTGCAGTTAAGGGCATTCCTCCTTCGGTCAGTCAACTTTTTCCTACTTTGTAAAACTTCTAACAGCACAAATAAAAGGGCAGAAACTCAAGACTAACAATCCCAGATGCCATAAATAAAATGATAAATCTGGCCCTGGCTGGTGTGGCTCAGTGGACTGAGTGCCAGCCTGAGCACCAAAGGGTTGCTGGTTCGATTCCTGGTCAGGACACATGCCTGGGTTGCTGGCCAGGTCTCCAGTGGGGGGGGTGCATAAGAGGGAACTAATCAATGAATCTCTCACACACTGATGTTTCTCTCCCTCCCTTTCTCCCTCCCTTCCCCTCTCCAACAGTTAAAAAAAAAAAAAAAAAGGACTGACAATTACGCATAAAATAAGGACACTTTCAAAATCCACAGGGAATGAAAAACGGCCTTTGCAAAAGACAATTTGGTAGTTTTTATCTAAATTTTGATCCAGTTGCTCCATGGCTAGGAATCTACTCTACAAAAGTGGGCAGAGATTTTATGCAGAAAGATACATGCAGAATTAGTTGTAATACTATCAAAAACAAGAAAATGTCCATCAACAGGGTCAGATTATGGTTAAATCCATACACACAGCATACATAATCATTATGAAGAAATATAACTGCTTTTAGCTCATTTTTGTGTACGTATAATACACTCTAATAAGTACACATTGCTTCAGTATTTTATATCCAGAGATGTTAGAAACATATATGGATGAAAAGTGTTAAGCTTGCATGTGAAAAACTAGAACTGAGACAGTGAAGGAGGACTTAGAAATTAGAAACAATAGAAGCACATGCAAAAGAAACCAGAGAGTTGACTAAAAAAATTGTAACTAAATATTAAAAGGCAAGCAATCTTGAAAATATGTATTTGCAACAGATGACCACGTGTTAATACCTCAAAGTGATAAAACCATAAAAACTCTATTCAGTGGGAAAAGGACATAAAGACAATTCATCACAGAGTATACAAAAATGTCCCAACTTTCTGTAAACTGGAAAAATACTCATTAAACAAGGCAATCTTTTGCTTATTAAATGTATCTATTTGTCAAGTGCAAGCAAGAGTATATAGCAAAACAGTGTGTAGTAATACACTGCTGGTATAACCTGCAACATGCCTTCTGGAAAGTAACCTGGCAATATGTCTGAAGACCTTCAAAGTGTTCACATATAAGACCCAGTAATTTCACTTTTGGGAACCTACAGATAATAATCCAAAATATAGAAAAGTGTTATAAATACATGGAGATTCATTTCAAATTACTTACAAAAAATTTTTCTAAACAGCATTGCCAACGATAAGGAGTTGGTATGTCTATAATCTATTCAATGGACAATTATCCAATTAATAGTTTTGAAACCCTGACTGGTGTGGCTCAGTGGGTTGGGCGTGGTCCTACAAACCAAAAGGTCGCCAGTCAGGACACACGTCTGGGGTGCAGGCCAGGGCCCCCCCGGTGGGAGGAGTGCGAGAGGCACCTCTCCCAGGCTCATCCGTCATACATCCATCCATGTTTCTCTCCCTTTCTTTCTCCCTCACTTCCCCTCTCTAAAAGTAAATAAACAGGACCTTAAAAAAAAGTTTTATCACTGGTTCCATTCCCAGTCAGGACACAGGCCTGGATTGCAGGCCAGGTCCCCAGTAGGGGCCGTGGCAGTGGCAACCACACAGTGATGTTTCTCACCCTCTCTTTTACCCTCTCTTCCCCCGCTTTAAAATAAATAAAATCTTTTTTTAAAAAGTGTTTAAAGACCATGCATATATAAAAAGATTAACATCATAACAATACTAATAGTGAACTTCTTGTCAGACACTGTTCTCCAGGTACCTTATGTATATTGATTCCCTTAGTAATACTGTTGGGAAACTACTAATGGTACAAGCAGTGGTTCCTGAGATTGGTTTTTCTTTTGAGTAAGACACCACTGAGAACGCCAGGAAAGCTACGGAGACTGACAATTTCTACAAAAGTCCACATACAGCACTTTGCACACAACTTCAGAGGGCTCATAGTCACAGGTGAGAAAACCCGGCATTCAGTGCGCTAAGGAACAGGCATATGAAAACATGAAGGCAACGCAGCCAGATGAAATCTTTTCCAGGGAGGCTGGGTCTTTGTATTCAGAGGAAGATAAAAAATGCATGGTGACCCTGGTTGGTGTGGCTCACTGGACTGAGCACCAGCCTGTGAACCAAAGGGTCAAAGGCCTCTGGTTCCATGGGTTGGGGGCATGAGAGAGGTGGTTGATCAATGTTTCTCTCTCTCTCTACCTTCCTTCCCCCTCCCTAAAAATAAACAAGTAAAATCTTAGAAAAAGAAAAAAGAATGCACAGTATAGTTTCATGGTATACTTGGGAAGAATTATGTAATTTGTAAAAATTATGAAAATGGGAGGGTGGAGGGAACCAGGAGAATTTTAAACTCAACAAGCCTGAGATCAAATCCAAGCTTTGACAATTGCTGGCTATGTCACATACGACACTGGGCAAGTCAGTCTTAGTTCCCTGGTATGTAAAACGCCAATGTTTCCCTGGCGTGTAAAATACCAACGTTCTGCTTGGCGAGGTGGCTCAGCTGGCTGGAGCACCATCCCATGAACCAAAAGGTTGTGGGTCTGAGTCCCAGCTGGGCACATGCAGGAGGCAAACAACTGATGTTTCTCTCTCACACTGATATTTCTCTCTCTCCCTCCCCCTTCCTCTCTCCCTAAAATAATAATAATCATAATCATAATAATAATAATAATAATATATCCTCGGTTGAAGATAAAAACTAAAATGTCAACTTCCGGCCAAGATGGAGGCATAGGTGGACACACTGTGCCTCCTCACACAACCAAGATAGGGACAACAACAATTCAGAAACAGAATAACAACCAGAACTGATAGAAAATTGAACTGTATAGAAGTCAGACAACCAAGGTGTTAAAATAGACACATTCATCCAGACTGGTAGGAAGGGCAGAGTCAGGCAGCCAGGCGGAGAGGGGTCGCAGGAGAGGGGTCGCAGGGCACAAAGAGCGTTGGGACCAAGCGGGTAAGACCGCAGCAGGCGGACCCTGGGCGCACAAGCGGCGGCTGGCAGACCCCAGCCAAGGGGTGGCGACCCGCAGACCCAGCGAGGTGGCGATTGTGAAGCAAGGCACTGCACCCAACCCAGGGTCCCAGCGCTGGGAAATAGAGCCTTGGGGCACTGACTGAAAACACCTGTGGGGGTTGAGGCACAGGGAGAGACTCCCAGCCTCACAGGAGAGGTGAATGGAAAGACCCACGGGGTGCACAAGCCCACCCACACAGAATCAGCACCAGAAAGGCCCAGTTTGCTTGGGGGAAGTGGTGTAAGGGACTGAAATCAGCAGAGAGTGGAGCAGGCACCATTGTTCCCTCTCTGACCACACCCCCACGTACAGCGTCACAACCCAGCGAATGGGTTGCCCCACCCAGCTGAACACCTAAGGCTCCGCCCCTCATACGTAACAGGCGTGACCAGACCCCATCCAAAAAAATGGCTCAAAGGAAAGAACAAATGAAAGCCCCAGAGCCAATACTTTTATGTGACCAAGAGATAGCCAACCTATCAGATGCATAATTCAAAACACTGGTGATCAGGATGCTCACAGAATTGGTTGATTTTGGTCGCAAATTAAATGAAAAAAATGAAGGCTACAATAAGTGAAATGAAGAAAAATACACAGGGAAAGAACAGTGATGGAAAGAAAACTGGGTCTCACATCAATGGAGTGGACCAGAAGGAAGAAAGAAACAACCACACAGAAAAGAATGAAGAAATAAGCATTCAAAACAATGAGGAGAGGCTTAGGAACCTCCGGGACATCTTTAAACGTTCCAACATCCAAATTATAGGGGTGCAAGGAGAAGAGGAAGAGCAACAAGTGGAAAACTTATTTGAACAAATAATAAAGGAGAACTTCCCCAATCTGGCAAAGGAAATAGACTTCCAGGAAATGCAGGAAGCTCAGAGAGTCCCAAAGAAGTTGGACCCAAGGAGGAACACACCAAGGCACATCATAATTACATTAGCCAAGGGAAAAATGAAGGAGAGAATCCTAGAAGCAGCAAGACATCAGGAGACAGTCACCTACAAAGGAGTTCCCATCAGACTGTCAGCTG
>CM052538.1:193063119-193127724 GCA_028533065.1 Trachops cirrhosus | reverse complement strand
GGTTTGAGCTTTGCAATCTCTCTACGCCCCATGATCCATCTCTCTAGGCAATAGCGAGGAGTTAGCTGCCCTCCCCGCCCCCTCCCTCTGCCAAGGCTCCCACACCCTCACCTGTGCGCAACCTCCGCAGCTTCGGCCCCCCCCATTCCTCGAAGGGCCCCACCGAGGGTCCCATCGGCTTCAAAAAGTAAAATAGGCTCGACACGAGAACAGAAATTGAATGCAAGGTCGGGACTACTTTCCCCCTCGCGCGGAGGATTACATGTCACAGTTTGAATGGTTCTATACAAAGAGGAGAAACTAATTGAAAGAAACTAATTGCGCCCCCACTTTCCCCAAGGGGTTTGCGGGTGTAGCGGGGCCGGGAGAGCTCTGGTACAGAGGACAGGGTTCCCAGGTGACAGTCTCCCCTGGAGGAAATGGAAGCAGTGTGGAAGCTGGCGGCGCGGTGAAGCTTTCTGCTAATTGGGTGGGGGGAGGTCGGAAGTCACCGTAATTGCCTGAGTTGCGGGGCGCGTCGTGTCTCCCGAGGTCGGACCGGAGGGTCTGTGTCATCCTGAAGGCCGTTTAGAGATCAGCGAAGGGGCCGAATTGTCCCGGGGGGGGAGGGGGAGGGTACACGTGCAGAAATGGGGAGGAGGACTTAGAGAAATGGGCTGGGGGCCCGGATGGGTAAAGAGGAAGAAGCTATTTTCATCCCAGGCCTTGGTAGGGGAGGAGGGTCAACTTCCTCCAAGGCAAGAGCCAGTTTTCCGGATCTGCTGCCAGTCTTGTCTCCCCCACTCCACCCCGAGCATGGCGAGGAAAGCACGACCCAGCCTGAAACATCCCTGCTCTGGAGACTGACCGCCGGCCTGCCTAAGGGTGACTTTATAGCTAGATGGGGGGTGGGGGGGACGGGAGAGTGTGTGACCTCTCTGGAGGTCCGTATCTGCCCCGCCCCCACCCCAAACCATACGCTGTTCGTCCATAATTAGCAGGCGAGAGAAGGTCTATAAATGATTTTTTAATGCAGCGATGGCTCTTTTTCTCTTAAGTTACTTCAAACCTGAGCTTATTATGGGGACAGTTTACACCAGCTCAGGTTATAAATAGCTACAGGGAGAAATCTGGAGTTTTATGGTTTTAAAGCTCGAATAAATAAGCAGGGTGATCGCTTCCACGTTTTCTGCAGCACGAAACATTATTATTAACTTCAATAAAGTGACCACGTTCATTTCTGCTTAAATGGCCTTTGAGAAAAGGGGCTGGGGGCCCTCCCTTCCCATGGAAGAGCCCTGCCCCCACCAATAAGATTAGAGTCCACGCTCCCGGACTCCCTTAAAGGTAGAGACCTCTCCTTGGAGAGACCAAGGCGGTGCAGGTGTGTGCCCCTGGCATACGCCCTGCCAGCCAGCCTGGGTAGGATGTAGACAGCAAAGCGAAGGGTTAAGTGCCACAGGTGGCATTCCCCCTGGGGCTGGGCCACCTGGCTCAGGACTGTGACATATCCGGAGGTGAGAAATGAGGTTAAGAGCAGGATGCTCTGCTCGCTAGGTGTCTATGAAGTTCTACCACTAGGCACTGGAAAGATTAGCCTATAAGAGCACAAAGGTAATACTGAGTCATGTATTAGGGCAGCAGGCATGGCACAGCGCACAGTCATCAGAGCCACCCACCTACTCCAAAGCTGGGGCTGCTTCCTGTCTGGATTAGACTGTGGGTGCACCAGTGGGTGTTCCAACTATTCACGTTTCTCAGCAAATATTTATTAACACCTAACATGCATCAGGCCCTGTACTAGTTTGTCAGACCCCAAGACCACATGCATACTACATTAACCTTGAACCTCTCAGCCTCCTCATCAGTAAAACAGGTGATAGTATGCACCTCCTGGCCCGCGCAGTGTTTGGAGTTCATCATCCCACCTCCTCAAGCCTTCCACCATAGGAAACCACCCCCCACCGGAAGGAAAGCCCCACTTCCTGCTCCTGCTATTGCTCGGTGTGGGGGCTTCCACACACAACACTTCTGATCTGGAATTTGTGACCTCAGACTTCACACTGGCACTCTATAGAGTCAGCAGCCCCACCATGGTTTTCGGTGACGTTCTCTGAGACTAAAACGTCACACCTCACCCCTCTCTACACCTCCCACGGCCCTTTCTGCCCTCACTCCCAGCCCCCCGCCTCATCTCCCTTCTCAGTGTGAAATACTGAAGCCATCAGACAGGATCCCTGTCATCTTCCAGTCCGCAGGCACCCTTCTCCTGCTGCTGGCAGCCCCTTTATGATCTCCTGTGCCATCAGCCTCTGTCCCCTTGGTCGGCATTTTCGAAAAGGGGGGAGGGGAAATTCTCCCTTGCTCCTAAATGCCCTTCTGCCTCCTCCCCATTTCTCTACTCCCCCGAGAGAAAACGCCAAAGATGGGTCTATACCTGTCTTCTCCAGCCCCTCCCTTCCCAGCCTCTCCTCGCCCCGCCCCAGCAGGGCTGTGTCCCCACTCCCCGCTCTTGCTAAGGTCACCCACAACCTCCAGGCTGCCCGATCCAGCGGTCATTTCTTGGTTTCACCTGAGTCCACCACTCCGAGAAACTCCTTCACTTCTCGGGACCTCGTTCTCCTACCTCACAAAGCACTCCCCCTTAGCCCCCTCCTTCCAGCCTGTGATTGGTGGGGCTCCTCCTGGACCTGGTACATGTTAAATATTTCTGGAGAAATGAACGATAGGGAATCCAGGCTGCTGTGGATGCACAGAGCAGAAGCCATTCCCAGTGCGGGGTGGCTTCCTGAAATAAGGGAAGTCTAAGCAAGACATAAAATCTGTTCCACGATGGGGGGGTTGGGGTTGCCAGCCCAGCATCTCCCTAGAGGTAGCCCCTCCTCAACAACCTCATCCAGGCAGTTAGCTTGAGGCTTCCCATCGCATCCCAACCAGCACATGCCCCAGGCCTGGCCAATCAGAGCACCCAGCCCTCTGGCTGCAGCGATTGGCTCAGGTTTGGGCACATGACCTAGCCAGACCAATCAGGGCCCTTTCAGGAACTTTTTCTGGAGCTTTCAAGGAAGGGCTTCTCAAGACCCAAGGACTAGAGAAACCTGGAGCCTCCAGGGCAGGGCCCGGTGCTGGGCACCGGCGGAGGTGCCTGCGCTCTGGTTCCGGCAGGCTGCGTGAGCACCTGAACGCCCGGCCTCGCTGGCCCATCCCAGTCTGGGCCCGGCTCCAGGGAACCCAGCCTCGTCTGCCCGTCTGTGGAGAGAGGAGGGTTGAGTCCTGATAGGATCTTTGTACTCTCCCTCCCCAGTGCACCCACCCCATAAACCAGGCCTGAATTCCTGGCCTTTTAAATTGAGCCATTTGAGTTTCTGTTACAACTCCGAGAATCCAGAATGATGCAAATTATTAGACATTGACCTGGTGCAGAACAAGGAAAGTCTATGCAGGCAAAGGAGATAGCACCTTCCCTTTCCTGTGCAAAGCTTAACGCCAATAGCTAGTATCTTCAGCTTGTGACTGCCTGCCTGGTTCTGCGATCAGGGGGAGTCCTGTTAATCCGCCTGATAATCCCACCAGGTGAACGGTTCTGGCCGGCTCATCCAGCCTTGGGTAAAGGAAACTGAGGCTGCTAGACAAGTCATCTGCCTAAGCCGGGCAGCTGCCGCGCGGAAGAGGAGGCAGGTCTCAGACACAGGAGACCTGGAGGTCCGCTCCTGGGAGACCTCGGAGGCTGGGAGGACACGGAGGGAGGTGTGCGCCAATGCCCTGACTGTACGTGCGGTGTTTACCGTGCTTACAGCTACTATGTTTCAGTTTTAATGTTACTATCATTAGATGGCTTCTTAGAAAATTCTAGGCAAGGAAGGGCTTCCCCGCCGCTGGAGCCGGGCAGAGGGGAGCAGGCTGGGCTGCGGGTGCCCGGAGGACAACCCTGAAGCCAGTCCTGGAAGGTTCAAACCGCCAAAACACAGTTCAGAAACAGAGGCTTGGGGCAGGGATTTGGGCCACTGCAGGAGTTCTTAGCCTGAAGTCCGGGTCAGAAATCCAAGGGACCATGAACCTGGGAGGGTGGTTACAGCTTTACTTAAATGCATCTTTAACTGAAATCCAGCATTTTCTTCAATTGTGCATGTAGGCGGTATTAGCCATAGCTGCCACTACCTACGTCCTACAGAGAAGTCATGACACTGTCTCATCACATTACGGTTAGAGGGACCTCAGGACAGTGAGTACCCTTGTCTCCAAAATCACAGGAGATGCTAGACCCGCTGCCAGATCTTGTTGTTCAAAGGGTTAATAACTCAAGAAATAATTCAAAATGGATCATAACCCAACTGTAAGCGCTAAAAACCATAAAACTCCACGGAGAGCCCTGACTGGTGGGGCTCGGTGGGTTTGGTGTCGTCTGGCAAACGGAAAGGCTGCGGTTGGATCCCCAGCCACGGCACGTGCCTGTGTTGGGGGCCGGGTCCCCAATGAACTCTTAGGAGAGAACACAGGAGTAAGTCTTCATGACCTTGAGTTAGGCAAAAACTTCTTAAACACAATTCCAAAAGCATAAGGAACAACAACATCAACAAAAATAAGTAAATTGAATGTCATCAAAATTAAAAACTTTTGTGTTGCAAAGGATCCATCAAAAAAGTAAAAACAGGGGAGGGCAATTCCTTATGAAAGACAGCAGAATAATAAAAGTGTATTGAGCCCTGGCTGATGTAGCTCAATATACACCAGTGGACTGAGCACGGGCCTGAGAACCAGAGCTGCCGGGTCGATTCCCCGTCAGGGCACAGGCCTGGGTTGCAGGCCAGGCCCCCCGTGGGGCGCATTCAAGAGGCGGTTGCACGTTGATATTTTTCTTCCTCTCTTTCTCCTTCCTTTCCCCTAAAAATAAATAAAAATTTTTCTAAAAATAAATAAAATCTTTTTTAAAAAGTATGTTGAGCATTTTTTTTTAAGTATAAATAGTCCACACAATGGGAAACAATGGCCTATCATCACTGGTAAGGGGTTTTATCTAGAATATATAAAGAACTCTCACTATTCAGTAATAAAAAGATGAATAACCCAGTTTTAAAATGGGTGAAGTATCTGAATAGACATTTGTCCAAAAAAAACGGCCAATGAGCCTGTGAAAAGACGCTCAACATTAGCCATCAGGGAAATGAAGCCAAAACTACAGTGAGACACCACTTCCCGCCCACCGGGATGGCGGGCACGAAAAGGGGGGGCGGCACCGGGTGTTGGAGAGGATGAGGGGACTGGAACCTGCAGGTGCTGTCTGTCAGCGGGGCTGTGGAATGCGCGGCTGCCGTGAAAACCAGGCTGGCCGGTCCTCGTAGGACCCACCAGCTCCCCCCTTAGACACGCAACCGAAAGAGCTGGAAACACGTGTCCACACAAACACTGGCGCACAGATGTTCACGGCAGTGTCAATCACAGTAACCAAAAAGCAGGAACACCTTCATGTCCGTCAACCGAGGAATGGAGGAACAAAATGTCGTCTATGAAAGACCAATGTAAAAAACGAAAACGGAACATTTAAAAAGAGAGATTAAAATTTAAAAAAAGAAAAAGAAATAAAGTTTAATTTAAAATGTGGTCTACAGCTCTGGCTGGGAAGCTCAGCTGGTTAGAGCATCTCCCCGATAGGCCAAGGCCGTGGGTTCGATCCTCAGTCAGGGCACGTAGGAGAAGTAGGCAGTGAATGCATGAGTAGGCGGAACAACAAAGGCATGCCCCCCCCTTACTCCCTGTCTCTCTAAAATCAATAAGTAACTTTTTTAATAAAAATCAAATGCAACATGATTCAGCTATAAAAAGGAATGACATACTGACCCGTGCTACAACATGGATGAATCTTGAAAAAATAACGTTAAATGAAAGAAGCCAGTCACAAAAGGCCACATATTCCATGATTCCATTTACATGAAGTGTCCAGAACAGGCAAATGTGCAGACACAGAAAGAAGACTGGTGGTCGCCAGGGGCCGCAAGAGGAGGGGACCGGGCAGTGACTGGTCACGGGCGCAGGTTTCTTTTGGAAGTGATACCATCAATCGTCTACAGCTGATTGTAGGGTTGACCGCTCAACACTGCGGCTGCGCCGAAACCACTGAACCGCACGGGTGACGTGGGTGCACCACACGGACGGACCAGAGAGGGGGCCGGGCCAGAGGCTGTCATCAGGGTAGGGCTTGGGGGGAAGCACCGGCCCAGCCCTTTCCTGCCTCTTTACCCGAATACCTCCAGGAATGTTCTACTTTTTATCTGAGAAACCTCCCCAGTGGGCATGGGAGCTGGCCACAGGCCTGGGGTAACTGTGGGGCTGCCCACAGTGCCCCCCTCAAGCGGCCACAGGCGCATGGGATGGCAACTGAGACAGACCCCAGCCCTGAGAGGTGGCTGGAGGAAGTCTCCAGGGTGAAGGCCAGAGGTCCTCCAGTCCCGGGTCTGCCTCAAGATTGCCTAGTCTGGGGGCCTTCTCCCTTCCTGTGGGAGTGGCTCAGGACATGCCGCTCCCACCAGTACACACAGTCTGAGCTGTGCCCACCCGTCCGTCCTGTCTCAGCTCACAGGCCACCTCCTGCAGGAAGCCCCTCTGACTTCCCTGAGCACCGCAGGCCCCTGCCCCAGCCCCGGTCCCTGTGATGCTCCCTGCTTGGCACCAGGCACAGCTGTAAGGACCTGTGGGCGGTGCTGTCTTGCCCTCCTGCTGCAGAGTGAGCTCCAGGAGGCCCCGTCTTTGGTGATGTGTGTTTCGGACCCACAGCCCAGCATGGGCCTCGCTCAAGCAGGGGTTCTTTAAATCCCCACTGCTGACCTTGTCATGGGGTCACACTGGGCCCTTCAAGCAGCTCCTGAGTCACAGCACACACGTCTCACTGGGGAATAAACGCAGAGCCCAGCTCTAGCTTTGCAAGCAGCACGGCTGGCAGATGCGGAAGCTTTCAGGCTGCCGTCTGGCTGCACCCCGACGTCTAGCCCCTCGAAGAGGAGTGTACTTCTTCCGGTCTGGAAGCGGCCTTCCTGTGTGTGGTGTCCTGTCTGTGACCCCCTCACCCTGAGATCCACAAGGTTCACAAGAGTGACCACCCCGCCCCTCCCCACACTGGACCTGGGTCGGAAAGAGCACCCACTGAACTCCCCCTGAGGTGGGCAGTGAGACTGGTAGTCTGGCGGTGGGGCTGTGGGGCGTGAGAGGCCTGTCAACGTTCAGTCCTGGGGACAGGTCACCCAGAGGCACCAGACTCAGGAGAGCCAGGAGGAGCCTTCCCCAGGGCCCAGCAGCACAGCACAGCAGCCACCTGGGTATTGCCGGGCCCCTCCCGAGCCTCACCCCCTCCCCACAGAGATCTTGGAAAAGTGGACTAGATCTGGTCCTTCCAGGCTTGGAACACTCCCCCCTACCCCCACCCCCACCCCCACCCCCACCCCAGGGGCTTCGTGCTGAGCAGAAAATTCAAAGTCCCCTCCTTGCCCGTCAGGCCCCCCCAACCCCCCACCCCCCAGCACCGCCCCGGGCCCATCTCCCTCCTTGGCTTCCACTCTCAGCCCTCTTCCTCCCCTCCTGGGGACTTTGCATAGGCTGGTCCTCAGCCCCAACACCTTTCCCCATCTTATAGGCCGCCTCCTCCTCATTCCAGAGCCTTCCCCACCAACCCCCGCGGCAGACCCCACAGGCCTCCGCCCTGCCCCGCCCACCCAGCTCCCAGCCTTATCTCCGGGACTGCTGTGGCACTGCTGTGGCACCTTCTGTTCTCTTGGGCTCCCTCCCCGGACTCCGCCCTGGCACTGGGCCTGTCTGCCCCTCTGTCCTGGGAACCCCGCCCTCCAGGCCCCGCCCCAGGCCAGTGCCTGGCCCAGAGGAGAACCCAAACACATCGCAGTCTCGGTGTCTTCCTAGCAGTGACCAAGGGGGAGGGGGCGGGACACTGCAGGGGAAGGTGGGCCTGGTGAAGGCCGCCATGGCCCAAGGCCCTCCTCTGTCCCACCGGCCTTCCTCCCTTACGGCCCTAGCATCTGCCTTGCTGGCATCTGCCCCCCACCCCCACCCCACCTCCGCTGGACTAGCACACAGTGGGCCTCGGGAAGAATTTGGGGCTCTGAATGGGTGGGCCAGAGGAAGGCATCCTTTTAGGTCGGGGGACAACACAAATAACACTGGGCGCCTTACCAAACGCCGGAGATTTCCAGCCAGTGGAGGAATCGGGCAGCCGCGGGCCAGCGGCGCCGCCTCTTGGGTGCGGATGCTGCACACTCAGGCCTCCCTGTCCCTGCTCCCTCTTCGAGGAAGGGCTGCAGCCTGTCCCAAAAGGCAGCTTCAGAGACCACAGAACTTCTTAGAAGGAACGGAAAGATGGCAGGGTAGGGGGAGCTCATTCATCGACTTCAGTCCTGCCTGGGGCACCACCAAACAAAAACGCAGGGACAAAGACACCAGAAGGACAGAAGGACAGACAACAGCAATGCAGTCTTGGAAGCCGAAATCAGATCACTGACGGGCCGACCGGGTTGTGCTGGTTTTCAGTCTGGCTGCGGGGTCAGCTGGCTTGCAGACCCCCAGCCGTTCACCCTTCCTGCCCCTCGGCCCAGTGACAAGTGGGCTCTCTACTTCCGGGGGCATTTAAATGCCTTCATGACAACCCCACGAAATGGGACGGGGGACTCGGCCACTCGGGGTCACAGAGTTGTGCCAAAGCGGGGCGCCCGAACCCCAGAAAGCAGTGAGCCATGTGCAGACACAGGCCACCTGTGGAGGAACTGTGAAAGCGTCCTGCTAAAGCAGCCCCCAAGGTCGCGTGGCGTCTGGTGCCGGTGGTACGAGGTGTGCAGGGCAGGCCCCAGCCACGCGGCCGGGTTGGCTGGGGCCTCATCCCCCCCCAAGAGTTGCAGACTTCATCCCTGGTCGGGGCAGGACGGAGAGGCAGCCCGTCATGTTTCTCTCACAGGGACGTTTGTCTCGCTCTCTCTCTTCCTTCCTCTCCCTCTAAAATCGATAACCATGTCCTCGGGTAAAGATTTTTTTTAAATGTGCAGAACAGGCAAATCCATAGAGACAGAAGGTTGATGCGTGGTTGTCGGGCACTGGGGGGTGGAGGGAAGAGGAGTGGCTATTTAACGGGGGGCGGGGCTTCCTGTCTGGGCAGCGGGAAGTTCCAGAGCTGGGTAGTCCGGACAGCGGCACGACACTGTGAATGTACTAACTGCCCCCGAATTGTGCATTTCGAATGGTTAAAATGATAAATGTTGTGTTATGTGTATTTTAACACATACACACACACACACATGGAACTGAGGGACCAAAGTTGGAGCCCAGCCTTCAGATTCAACATCAGGGTCCACCTACGGGACCAGAGGGGACAGCGAACAGGGAACGCACTGCTCCGGGAGACCCTGTGTCTAGACATGCCGGCGTACCCCGCGCTCTGTCCCTTGGCCTTCCCGCCCCAGCTCTTGTCCAGATGACAAGCCCTGGATTCTGGGACTATGAGGGAAGGTCCTGGAGGAGGAAACGGTGTCCCACAGAGGGGCCTGAGCGCAAGCCATGACTGTTACAGTAACAGTAAAGTAACCACGCGGAGCCCCCAGCAGGTACGGACCCCCCAAGGCAACCAGAGCCCTCGGCTGCCCTGTGCCTCAGCCAGAGTGGCCGTTCCTGTTGTCTTGCCCGGCCCCTCCGCTCACTCACCCCTTGGTGTTCTCAGGGAGGCTTGTGGCTTTAAAGACACTTCATTCCCCTGACTCTCAAGTCTGCGTCCCCAGCTGAGAACCATCCCTCCGCTCTAGCCTGCTCTGGTCTGCCCAGGGCTTCCCAATGGAAACCGAAGGTCACGACACTGAGCCCTCCCCCCCATCTGGGGACATGTCACCTGTTCACCCATGTGCTCACGTCAAAGCCTGGGAGGCACGTTGCCCCCTCTCCTCCCCAGACACCACATCCAGCATGCACTCTGCCTGTAGACACATCTGGACACTAGCGCCCGCTGGTCCTTCCACTGTCCCCATCCTGGTGTGGCCCCAGCACCTCTCCTGCATGGTCGCCACTGGCCACTCTGCTCCTGCCACAGACCTGGGACCTACGGGCCCCAGAGGAACGCGGTGAAGACGGAAACCAGGCCACGTCTCACCCTGCTCTGGACCCTCCATGCCCCCTCCCCCACTCAGAAGGAAACAAAGGCTCTCCCGCGGTGCGCGGGGCCCTACCCAGCAGGCCCCCAGGATCGCAGACCCTGCCCTGTGGCCTCGCCTTCTCCATGTCACCGATCGGTTCAGCCCCAGGGCCTCCCTGCTGGTCCTGGAACAAACCAAACCCAGACCGCAGGGCCTGGGCACCTGCTGTTCTCTGCGGCAGAAGGGCACTTCCCCAGCGATCCTCTGGGCTCGCTACTCGCCTCCTGCAGACCCCGGCTCAGCTCTGACCTTCTCGTCCAGCCATTCCCCAACACGCGCGCATGCGCGCATTTCAGTCTCTCCCTTGCACGCGTCCCCGCCAGCAACCCTACTGATCTGTGCTGACCGGCTCCCCCTTGGGATGGCAGCCCCCTGAGGGCAGGCCCACCTGTCCGTTTTGCTCGCTGCTGTATCTCTAGAGCTCACAGCGGTGCGCGGCACGCAGTAGGCTCTGCTCACCAGCTGAGATGGGAACAGGCCGTTTTCGGGTAGGACTTCGAGGCCTTGGAGGGGCAGGGGGCGCCGCTGCGGCTGGCAGCACCCGGGTTTTCTCCAGGCCTCTCCCCCAGGCTCCAGATCCTTCCAGCTCACAGTGCCTGTTGTTTTTGTTAGTATCCACCCGTATGGGAGACAGAGTGTTCTCACAGCATCTTCTTGCTGAGAAGGCAAATATTCAAAAATACTTTGACAATGACATTCTGCAGTTCCCCAAGGCTGTGTGAGATGCCAAAAATGAAGTGACTAATTAGCGGCACGACTCCCCACACGTCCTGGCATCTGTGTCTCCTGGGGAGGGGGCACATAAGCGGAGACCCGCCACCGCCCGCCCGGAGTGTCCTGGTAAGAACCCGCCCCCCACCCCCACCCCGGGAAAGGGGCGGTGCCACAGGGCAGGTTCCGCCTCTGGCCGCCTGAGAGCCCCTGAGCCCGTCCCTGGACCTCTCTGGCCTCAGTCTCCCCATTTGTAAAATGAGGGGCTTTAGGCTCAGGCTCAGGGCCCAGCATTATCCGGCACGGGAAGCATCACCCCGGTTCCTAGAGGGTGGGACGCAGCGGGCACCGGTGCTGCTGTGGGTTCAGTGGTGGAACAATCTCCGGGCCCGGGCGACTTTCATGCAGCCCCCCACACCCGGGTGCCCAGGCTGTGCTAGGCGCTCGACATGGCGACGGGATTTCATATCAAGGGCGGCCCTCTGCAGGGCCTGTGCCCCTTCCGGCCCCACCCACCGCTCACGGCGGTCCGCGCAGTGGCAGTGCCCACGAGGGACAGTCGGGAGGGGTCAGTCACCATCCATCCAGGGTGGCTCTGGGCCAGCCACCATCCCTTTGAGACAGGCTTTATGTGACGCTCAGATCAACTCCAGGGCGCCTCCAATGCGGGGGTTAATGATCCCGTTTTTAAAGTTATTTTTATTCATTTTTTATTTAACAATTTTTTAATTTTTCAATTACAGTTGACGTTCAATGTTCTCTTGCTTTGAGTTTTGCTGCTCCCATTGGCTAGACCAAGTGGAAATGGGGGCCCCAGGAAGGGAAGCGACAAACACGTTCACAGCGCTGCAGGAAGGCAGACGGCGCAACCGGGCCTGGAACCGGGGCTTCCGGCGGCGGGGCGGGCTGTGCGGGGAGGGCGGCCGCGGGCCCTGTGTGCTGGGGCCCGGGACTGTGTGCCCGTGCATGTCCCTCCGCACACCGAAACTTGAATTTCACACAATTGCCCTGTGTCCGGGACGTTTTTCTTTTGATTTTTTATTTCAACTTAAAAAAATGTAAAACCATACTTAGCTCGCCGGCTGGACCAGACAGGTGGTGGGCTAGGTTTGGCGGGGGGCAGCGGGCTGCTCCCGCATCCCAGAGGATAAAGCACGCCCAACACCTGCACCTGCCATTCAAGCTCCCGCCTGTTCCCAGGCCTGGCCTGCAGCCACGCCCCCACTCGGAGCATGCGCACAGGCCACGCGGGTGTTGTTCCAGGAACAAGTCACCTCCTCCCAGTCCTGGACGCCTTCGCACAGGCTGTTCCTCCTGCTGGAGGGCCCTTCCAGCTCCTCTCGGTTCAGCAAACCTGAGGCACCCCTGGCTGGACCTGGGCAGCGTGGGGAGCTTCCACTGCTGTTGGCTGCTTCACTCCGAAGGTGCCCTTCAGCCTTATACTCTGATTCTTAATCAGTGGGCCTGTTTCCCCAGCTGGGCCACGGACTTCTGGGGAGCTTTTCAGAACGTTTGCCCCCCCACCCCGCCACTCCAGGCAGTGGCCACCAGCCACGGCAGGTTCCCAAAGGGGGGTTCCAGGAACAGGCATCCCGTGAGATGCTCCGGGACAGTGAGTCCGGGCCACTCCGCCCGCTGCATCTGGCTCCCTCCCAGGAGGGACAGTGACCGATGGTGCCGAAAAGGCACCGGGGAGTCCTGCGGGACAGGATCTCATTGAGCTGCAGGGAATCACTCGAGGTGTCCCACAAATACTTGAATCCTCTTCTTCAATGCACATGGGGGGACTGCCTGTCTCCTTGGAGGCAGGCATGGCTGGGTGACTCACTTTGCCACTGAAGTATGAGTGGAAGTGACACACGTTACCTCTGGGTGGAAGCCTGAAGAGCAAGTGGGTGACTTAACACGTCCTCTTCCTCTCCCTCCGCCATGGTGACCGGTGAAGCTCCATCATCCTGGGTCCTGGAGTGAGGACCCTGGGAGCAGAGACCCTGCCGGCCCATGAGGGACATGGACCAAGAGTAAGGCAAGGCCCCTCACTGTGCTGCGCCATTAAACGAATGGGAGGTGGGCGCGTGGGGAAACTCCACCTGCCACTGAACTTGGTGCGAACCTAAAACTGTTCTGAAAAACAAAGTCTATTTTTTTTAACAGGCAGAGGACTCGAATGGCTGTTTCTCCAAAGATATGCGAACAGCCGGTGTACATTTTAAAAGATGTTCCCCATCCCCCGTGACCAAATGCAAATCCAAACCACAGGGAGACACCACTTCGGTAAGACGGCCATCACCAAAAAGGCAGACAATAACAAGTGTTGACAAGAGCGCGGAGACACGGGACCCCTCGCACGCTGCTGGGGGGTGAAGACTGCTCTGGCTGTTCGGAAAACAGCCTGGCAGCTCCTCCGAAAGCTAAACGTGCAGCGGCCATGTGGCCCAGAAACCCCGAGTCTCAGTACACACCCGGCGTCCTTCACGATGGCTGAAAAGTACGCACGCCCGTGTCCCTCCCCTCGGAACGGTGAGCGAGACGTGGTCCAGCCACACGGCCCAGCGCTATTCTGCCACTACAAGAGAAGAAGGACAACATGGACGAACCTTTCAAACACTGTGCTAAGTGAGAGGAATTATTCACAAATGGCCACATGCTGTCATTCCATTTATATGAAATATCCAGAACAGACAAATCTGTAGAGGCAGAAAGATCGATGGTTGCCAGGGCCCGAGGGGAGTGGGAAAATAGGACTTCTAACGGGTACAAGGTTCCTTTTGGGACGATGATAATGTCTACACTCGTGATGGTGGCACAACTCTGCCTAGACTGGCAGCCACTGAGTGGCACTCTTTTTAATTACGTCATTTGAGAGAGAGAAAGGGGGAGACGGACAGACAGACAGACACCCGTTTGCTGCCCCACTTACTGACGCGGGCATTGTTTGGTTCTTCTGTGTGCCCTGACGGGGGTCCGACCCGCAGCCGATACTCCAGCCAACTGACATGGGCCGCCGGGCCGAGTCGCACATTGTAAATGGGTCAGTTTAATGATACGTCAATTATACCCCAATAAAGCTGCTAAGCAAAAATATCTGTAGGTTGTTTGGCACTGTCACATACCGTGGCCCATCCTGTGTGACAGAACTCAGAAAGAGAAAGCGACTTGCCCAGATCTCACAGCCAGTGGGCAGCAAGGCCAGCCACCCAACCCCAGGGTGCGAATGGGCACTCTGACTTTGGTGGGGCCCATGACCTGGAGAGCCCCTGAGTGAGTGCACGAGCAGCCCCCTACACCTCACCTGTCCCCCTCCCCCACCGGGGACGGCTGTGGCTTCCTAGAGAGACTGCCTAGCAGCTGCTGTGCAGGGGACAGCTGAATCCCCAAATAGAATTCCCGTCCTCACTGCCTGATAGGCTTGCCCTGAGCAGAGTGGCGTTCCGACGGCCCGTTCTCATTCCCTTCATGCCTTGCCTACCAGGAAACTCACGGCGGTATCTGATGCTTAGATTACAATCGTTACTGCACTGGAATTGGGCGAGTGTGTGTCTTCCACATTCTTTTTCTTTCTTTCTTTTTTTGAGGGAGAGGAAGAGGGAGAGAGAGAAATGTCAATTTGTTGTTCCACTTACTGATTCATTCATTGGTTGATTCTTGTCTGAGCCCTGACTGGGGATCAAACCCACAACCTTGGCATATCAGGATGATGCTTATTCCTGCTCCTTCTATCTTGGGCTAGTTTTCAGGCTCAGCTGGAGGGCACTCTCCATCACAGAGCCACTTCCCCCGACCCCCAGAGCCCAGGTGACCTGAGCTGTCCCCTCCATTACACTGTGAGTGGGGTGGGCAGGCCCACGTTGTGGGCATTTCCTGAGTCCCCACAGAAGCGAATCCAAGGTGAGATCTTCCTTGTAGCAGCTGGGACCAAAGCACCGAGAGACGTCAGCCTGCGCATGTGCAGGGAGGTCGGCCTTCGTGGTGGGGCAGGGCTCGGGGCCCAGGACTGCCCCTCACCGGGAAGGGAACCCCCACCCCAGGGAGAATGAGCTGAGGCGCTCTGAACTCCATGCCATCCCCCCATTGGTGTGGCCCTCTTTGCCCCCATTCTCACCCTACAGCTTGCTGATTGGCTGACTGCTGTTCCTGCTACAACTGCTGCCACAGGCCCCCAAGCGTCCTGCCTCTGGGCTGGGCAGGAGTGCCAGGGTGCATGGGGGCTCCCACGGCATCACAGACAGGGCTCAGGCGCCAGGGTGTGAAGAGAAGGGGACAGCGGCCCAGGGCCAGGATCCGGGAGGCCTAAGGACAGCAGGGGGAGAGGGTTTGCAGGGCCGACGATGCTCGCTGCCTGACTCGGTGGGCCTGCACCACGTGCAGCGACAGTCAGCCAGGTCCTGTGCCCGGGGAGAAACGGAGGACATCACACCTGACAGGGGGTCCTGGGCCCTCACTGAGCCCATGTGCCTGCTGAGGGTGGGCTGGACCAGCAGGACTGGCTGGGCCTCTTGGACGACGCCCACCCCATTACCAATGCCCTCTCCACTTCATCCCCACCCCCACTGGTCAGAATCTCCTTGACACCAGGAGGAACTGGGTTCACGCCAGCATATGAGGTGAGGACATCAAGCCCAGGGCCCGAAGGTGCTAGGGAACCTGCTGACCCCGTACCTGGCCTGCCCTGCTTGATCCTGGGTCTGTGTGTTCCGGAGGGCAAGGGCAGGGGGCAGGGATGAGGCCTGACCCTCACTGGCCCCTGGCTTAGAGTCCAGCCAAGGGGAGCTGGGCGTGGAAGGGAACCACCTGCCACGGCGGACACTCCTGGAGTGCCCGGGGGCCAGAGCAGCTCAGAGCAGCGCCCAGTGCTGAGAACAGGCCTTGGGGAACCTAGGACCATGTGACTTGCCGGACGCTAAATCCTCACTCTCCCTCTTTTTACAGGAGGGGTGACGGAGGCCCATCTTGAGATAAAGGGGATGACTAGTGTCCCCAGCCTGTGACTGCAGAATAAGGGCAGGGGGCGGGGAGAGAAAGGCAGGAAGGGCCTTGCCTACCCACCAGGAGGGCATGAGTGTCTTGGAGGTGGAGTGACGTGGGCCTCTGCCATGAGGTAAAGTGCCTGGTCCTGTCAGGGCCCGTGGGCTGTGGCCGGTGCTGAGAGAGGGCCAGACCAAGAGAGGGGGATCACGCGTGTCACTCCCCTGCCCCCCAGGGCCTGGCCCCAAGCTGGGAGGGGTGTCCGGGTTCTCCACAGTGCCAGGTGACCCTCCCCTCCCCCCTGCCAGGCCTTAGTCTCCTCCTCCTAGTGGTGGAGGGAAAAGCCTGGGCCCCGCCCAGCTCCGCACCAATGCCCCGACCCCCCTGGCAAGGACATTCCAGATTTATTTTTGCCGAAGGAAGAGACGAAAGAACAGCCAAACCCAGCGAGAACCCAGGGGGCTGTTGGGACCCTGCACTGTTTTCCCACATTCGGAAACTGAGGCCCAGAGAGACTGTGACCAGCCCGAGGCCACCCGAAGGCCTGGCCTGCGCGCAGCTGGACCACCAGGTTTCCACCAGGGTCTCCGCGCGCCCGCGCCCCTCCTCCCGCCGCCAGGCCCTGCGCGCGCCGCCTGTTCTTTGTCTCTCGCGGTCACCATGACTACGGTTCTCGGCGGCTCTGGGCCGCCGCCTCCTCCCTCCGCCGACGGGATTTCTCCTCCACGTGGGCAGCGGGGACCTGGCCCGGGTGGGGAACGGGCGGGGTGGGCAGCGGCCTCGGCGCCGCCCCAGAGCGTGGGGCGTCCCTGTAAGAGATCCCCGGCCACCCCAGGCCGGGCCTCAGTTTCTGCACCAGGCAAATGGGAACCCCCTACAGGAAAAGCCCTGAGATCATGCTGGAAGCAGAGACCCCGATTTTTCCCTTTGGGAGGTGAGGGCGGGCCCCGGAAGCCCAGCAGGCCACCCCTCCCCCCCACTTCACTCCTAGTACCCGCGGGTCCCCACATGCCCGCTGGCTGAGTGTCCTTGGGCGGTCCCTGGCCTTTCTGTCCTGATGATGTCACATAGGTGCCATTCCACGTGATGCGGGAAGGTCAAGGGAGCCTTGGGACAAGGCTGAGTACTCGGTGGCGGTAGCGGCAGCAACTTTCATCATTCTGAATCAAACGTGGTGACGAGCTCAGTTGATTCAGTCATCGAGGGCAGGCCCGGACGGTGCGGGCGCCACCCAGCTGCCCAGCCTCCCCTGCCTCCCCCTGCGGGCTTTAGGGAAGTGGGCGAGCCGGGATCCGAGCATCTAGGAAGCTGCCCGGAAGGGCATTTCAAGCTGAGCGAACGGCATAGTCCAAGTCCCAGAGGCCAGACGTCTTGCGGGCCTCTCCCAGGGTGAAATTCCTGTTACGGGAGGACCCCGCTAAAGCGCTCGGGGCCCAGCGTGGGGCTGCGGCTGGGGCAGCGACCTGTGCGGTCCCCTCGGGCCCCGCGCTGAACAGACCACTCTGGGTCACCGCCGTGCTGCTGCGTCTTGAAATTCATAGTGTGGAACAAGGGGCCCCACAGTTTCAGTTCACACTGCCCCCCCCCACGCCCAAATTATGTGGCTGGGCCTGCGGTGAGGGCAACGCAGAGCCAAGGGAGGGCTTGTTAGATATTTTTTAAGTTGTGGCAAAAATATACATAAAATTTACCATTTTAAGGGTACAGTTCAGGGTCATTAAGTAGTACACGCTGTTGTGTGACCGTCACCACCTCGTGTCCACGGGACTCTCTTCATCTTGCAAAACTGTAGCTCTGTCCCCACAGTAAACACGACCTGCCCCCACCCCAGCCCCTGGCAACCACCCTTCTGCTTTCTCTCTCTAAGAACTGACCACCCCAGGGACCCCATACAGGAAGGATCATGCAGTGTTTGTCCTCTTGTGGTTGCCTTGTTTCACGTGGCATGATGTCCTCAAGGTCCATCTGTGTTGTGGCGTCTGTCAGCTCCCTTCCTTTTCAAGGCGGCCCGTATTCCATTATGTGGACATGTATGTTTATGCATCCAATTGTCCATGGACATTTGGGTTTTTCCACCTTTTGGCTCTTGTGATTAATAATGCTGCTGTAGACACAGGTATGCGAATACCTGTCCCCATCTCCCTGCTCTCAGTTCTCAGGTATCTAGAAGTGGAATTGCTGGGTCACGTGGTATTTCTAACCGAGGGAGGGTTCTCAGCAGACTGCTGTGGTCAGACGGGGCCATCAGGACACTCACTGGCCCTGGCTGGTGTGGCTCAGTGGACTGAGCACTGACCTGCAAACCGAAAGGTCGCCCGTTCGATTCCCAGTCAGGACACATGTCTGGGTTGTGGGCCAGGTCCCCAGGTGGGGGCATGTGAGAGGCAACCACACATTGATGTTTCTCTCCCTCTCTTTCTCCCTGCCTTCCCCTCTCTCTAAAGACAAATAAGTAAAATCTTTTTTTTTAAAGGCACTCATTGGCTGGGTGGCGAATTGATGGTAGGCGGCTGGTGCCCTGTAGTTGGAGCATGACCTGGAAACACACGCGAGTCGAGGCGTGAATTCAGTCCTGCCACGTGGGGGCCCGCCGATGGGGAGACTCCGCTCTGCCCTGCGTGTCCGCACGTGCGGACGGGATGGCTGCACGAGCCTCTGCTGGGGTAGGGGTTAAATGAGTCACTGTGTGCCCAAGTTCAAGGCTGTGCATGGCACAGCAGCGATCATTGTCACTGTTACTTCTGGAGAGGGGACTTTGAGAGAGAGAAGCTGGGGCCCAGCCGGACGTGGGGAGCAGGGAGAGAGGGGCTGCCGGCAGGGTCTCCGTCAGGAGGGGGCCAGGCACAGAAGTGCAGGCTCTTCCTCCAGCCCACGTGAGCACACAAAGTTCCAAACTGGGGGGACCTGCCAGATCTCCTCCACCCCCTGGCCAGAGCTGGTCATGAAAAGCTGGTGGGAAAGTGGCTTATACAAACATGGCGTGGCAATGCTGTGGGTACAGCGGGGGTCCGTCACGCCCAACCAGAAAGCAAAGCTGTGGATCCAGTGTCAGGCCTGGCAAGGGCAGGTGGACATCATGCAGCCCGCAGAGCTAAATGGTGAGTTTTATTCACTGCGCTCTGCTTTCTGCATGTGGAGGCCCTCACAGCCATTCACAATGACCACTGCGCTCCAGGTGCAACAGGCCCAGGAGCTTGCAGCTACGCAGGTGGGGCTGGCAGTGTCCCCAGCTCTGGGGTGGGCGGGTCCTCAGAGAACTAATCAGGAACCAGGTCTCAGCCAATCAGTATGAGGCATTTCTGAGCACAGTGATTGGATCGGAAGGGACAAGTGACTGCCCAGAGCGGTTCCAGTTCAGCTGGATTCCACCAGGCTCAGCGAGGAGCAGCTCCCCAGTGCCCGGAGGGTAAAGCCAGTGGGCTCCTGGTGGCCTTGAGCCCGTCACCGTCACCCAGCCCAGCCTCAGCCTCACCTGACACCACCCTCCCTCATTCTCAGCGGTCATTGTTCTCTCATTCAGCCATAACAAAAAAAGTACTATATGTTCAGTCCAGCACAGGAAATATTGTAATAACCCTGAGTGGGGCCAGCTCGGTACTGGAAACATGAGGGGAACGCTTTGTAAAGCACGTGACTGTCTAACCACTGCTCTGTACACCTGACACTAATACAAAGTAACAGTATGTGTAAAACAATAATAAAAGGCTCTCCCTCTTGGGAACACTGCCTCATCTTCTTCTTTTCCCTGGTGCGCCCACAGAATTCCGAGGGCCCGTCTTTGGCTCCTGTAACTGGCTTCCTGAGCCCATTTCTTCTACAGCTCACTGCTGCCTCTGACTTCCTCCCTCCCTTCCTTTTCTCTCCTCTCTCCCTCTTTCTCTCTTCCTTCCTTTCCTTTCTTCCTTCCTTTTTCCTCCCTTCCTCTCTCTCTCTCTCTCTCTCTCTCTCTCTCTCTCTAGGTTGCCTGTCACATGCCCCACACAGGGGACCTGGCCTGCAATCCAGGCACATGCCCTGACTGGGAATCAAACCCGAGACCTTTTGGTTTGCAGGCCGTTGCCCAATCCACTGAGTCACACCAGCCAGGGCAAAATCAACTTTCTCTTATATTTTGAAAAAATAAGAATAAAAAAATGAAATGGAGTTTAACTTGTAAAAACCAATCTGTGTCAGGCCCTGGGGTCCGTCACAGAACACAAGACCTGCCCCCAGAGGCACCTGGGGGTGAGGTGCCGGTGGAGGGCATCAGGGCCTGCCCACCTCAGGGCCCCTGTCTGCACGACCCCTCCCATCACCGCCACAGCCTAACGTTCCCAAAGCGACCTCCTGCGCACTCCAGCAGGGCGGCGCACGTCCACGTTTTTTGCCCCTCCACCAGCGTCAGCCCAGCCCGCACTGCAGGCCACCAGTTCCTTAGTGGGTCCTAAAACCAATGTATGCAAATGCCAGTATTTTTTTCTTTTAGGCGCAGTTGTCCTGTAGTGCAATGCACCCATGTTAGAGCATCTGGTGCTCTGAGTTTTGACCAATGTAAGCATCGGTCACGATACAGAACATCTCCCCCACCCAAGAATGTTCCAGCATGCCCCTCCCCCACCCACCCCCGGAGTCCCCTGCAACCCCTGGGCCATTCTCTGTCACCTAGACTGACTTGCCTGTTCTAGGACGGCTCGTGGTCCTGAACTTGCCTGAACTAGGACTGTTCCTTGTACGAGGACTCTTTCCCGCACTGGAGTGTCTGTGAAACTCATCCTCAGGTGGGGAGGGTGTATTTAGTAATTCGTTTGTTTTCACAGCAAAGCAGCATTTCCTTTGTGCAAATACACCACATTTGTTTATCTGTTTGCCAGTGGCTGGGTAATTGGGTTGTTTCCATTCAGGGCAAATATGAATAAACTTATGAATAATTTTAAGGAATGAAATAAGAACAACTCAGCCCTACCGCTGTGCAGGGGGAGGCTTCGGTCCACAAGAGGGTGTCTCCTTTCTGTCCCTGAACTCGTGTCCAGGGTGCGGGACAGACCAGAGCTGTCCCCGCAGGGGTGGGCTCTGGGAGACTGGGCACCCTGGACGGCTGGGACGCCCCCAGGGCTGCATGAGAGCTCAGCAGGCCCACTCTGGCCCCGAGTGGGAGCGGGGAGGGTGCTTTGTGCCTAGAAACAGATGTCTGCCCTCCCACAGAGACCTGGACAGGGGTGGGACCCAGGGTGGGTGTCTGCAGTCACTGCTCCCAGGCCTCCACAGGCTCTCTGATCCCAGCCAGTCTCTAGGGCCAGGGACAGCCTGGAGGACCCCAGTCCCTGTGGTCAAAACTTTCCTCTTGTTAGGTCCTGAGCCATGACTGCGGAGCCGAGCGGGCTCCAGGAAGAAGCCCAGACCCCGCCAGGGCCTCAGGCTTGGACACTTCCTGGAAATACACTTGTGCCCAAATCGGGGTTCCCTGCAGAACAGCCAATGGGACTTGGCAGAAACATCCCCAGGAGGAAGAGAGGGGCAAGTTGGCTTGAGGTTCCCAGGCTCGTGGGGCAGGAATCAGGCAGGGTGTGAGTTGGCAGCCGTGATCCTCCAAGGAGGGGGCTGCTGGGCCCAGTGTTTGGTGAAGGGAACCGAGGCTTGGAGGCCAGGAGCGCCAGCACCGTGGCAGAGGGGCCGGGGCCACAGGGAGGGCAGCTCAGACCGACATTCTGACACGCACCCCTCCTGGTTGCCGGGTGTGCCCTTGGTGTTGCCAGGCCTTCCAAAAGGCCCTCCTCCCCCACCCCCCACCATTCTTGTCTCCCCAATCCTTTCCACTGAACCCTCCTCACAGGTTCAGGCTGCACGGCCGCTGGGCCTGGGCCTCCAGCCTAAGACAAGCACCCGCAGACTCCCAGGGCAGGTGAGTCCCCCAGAGGGGGCCAAAGGAAGCCCCGCCCCGTGTGCAGAGGTGTGCACCTGCACCCGAACATCCCCCCACCCCCGCCTGCCTGCACCAGTGGGGGTCTCTGTGCACAGAGGCCTGGCGGAGGAGTAAGGTGTCCCTCCCTGGGTCCCCAGGCGGCATGACATGGCAAGAGCCCTGGACTGGCTAGACTGGCGGCTGCGTGAATAACGCAGGGCACAGTCGGTGGGTGCTCCAAGAGGCCACGTGTGTGATCCAGAGAGAGGGAGGGGAGAGACAGACAGACAGACATCCACAGGCACTGGGAGGGCACCTGGGAAACCAGGGGACCCAACACTCGTTGTCACTGTTGGGCGGTGCTTTTCCAAGACACCTCCTGCTTCTTGATGGTTTTCCCAGAAGCGTATCTTACTTAAATGAAAACAAATTATACAAGATCAACTGAACTAAAAACAAAAGCCCTGATCGGAGCCTTCAAAGTCTTCGTAAGAAAGGTCTGCGGAGAAGGGGACTCTTAGGCGGGCGGGGGCGGGGTGGGGCATCTCCCGCGGGGCCTGCGGCCCCGCCCCCACCCTGCGGGAGGGGCCCCTTCTGCCCCCACGCCACCAGCTCCTCAAACCCTGCAGCCCCAGAAGGCCGGCATCGCAGTCCCCACGCAGGTACCGTGTTCTCCCTGCGGAAGCTCTCTGACCGTATTCCCCCGTGTACGTTCTTCGGTGTTCTGGGAGGCTACCACCCCTCCCCCGAGCCCTGGGGACGTCTTGTCACTCTTGAGGATGTTTCTCCTCCCCTTTATTTTTCTTCTATTAATTAATGTGTATTTTTATCCAAGTCAGGCAATAGTTTAAAGGATACCCACATGATATGCACAGAATTTTAAACGATAAATAGGCCTCAAAAAACAAAATAGGCCTAGAAGGAAAAGAAGCAGCCCCTCCCACCTGCCCCACCCCCACCCCTCCCCAGAGGCGAACACATTTAACTTTTGGCTTCTTCTGGGTGTTGTCTCCGACTTCACAAACGACGTGGTGGTGCTGTCTGTGAGCCTCCTCGCAGGGAAGATGGGCGCTGAGCTTTCTCACTCCCCTCCCTGCAACACACCATCTTCCTGTCAACCCCTTGCTGCCCCTACCGACCTGTAACCATGTCTGGTTAAACCGATATTGTTGTTTCATCAGGATGATTCTGTGGGCATTGTCTGCGGCGGCGCCGGGCCCCGGAACCGCACAGCCGGGAGGCCTCCCCTCCAGTTGCTCACGGAGTTAATTATTACCTTCGGTTAAGCTGCTTCAGGAATGGCTCCTGCTCTGACCCTCGTGGCTCGGTGGGTTGGGCGTCGGTGGAGAAAGCAAAGGGACGCCAGTTGCATTCCCAAGCCGGGCGCACACCTGGGTTGCAGGTTCGGTCCCTGGTGGGGCGTGTGCGGGAGGCAGCCAATCAATGTCGCTCTCTCACATCACTGTCTCTCTCCCTTCCCCTCTCTTTAA
The DNA here is from genome assembly GCA_028533065.1 of Trachops cirrhosus. Classification (NCBI taxonomy): domain Eukaryota; kingdom Metazoa; phylum Chordata; class Mammalia; order Chiroptera; family Phyllostomidae; genus Trachops; species Trachops cirrhosus. The sequence continues at coordinate 193,104,532 of CM052538.1, read as the reverse complement.
AAATAAATAAATAAAATCTTTGAAAAGGCAAAGAAAGCAAAGAGTGGCTCCTGTCATCACAAGGCGAAAAAGTGCTGATGGACACTAACTAGACTCGTCGAGATGCTCCTTTCACAGAAGATCCCTCTGTCGGCTGCTGACGCCGGGCACCTGAAGCTCACCTTAGGCGGCAGCGATGTCTCAGCAGGAAAAGGCGGCCACAGAGGCCCCCACCTGGCATTCACACCTGTGGGGAGCCCCTCCCCTCGAGTGGGGGCGTGGCCGTGTGTGACTCTCTCCACCGGTAGAACACGGCAAAGGGTCCACTCGACCAGGCGAGGGAGGTCACAGTGCGCGTCTGGCTGGAGACTCCAGCTCCCTCACTGGCTCCGGAGAAGCCCGCTGTCCTGAGTGGGCAGCCCGTGTGGAGATGGCCACCTGGCGGGAGGCAGGAGGCACGTGTGGCCTCCACGCGCTGGGGACAGCCTCCGGTCACAGTCAGCAAGACGGAAAAGGCCTCGGTTCTGCACAGCAAGGCGCTGACTTTCGGCATCAGCGTCAGGAATCTTGGAAGTGGACCTTCCACAGCTGAGCCTCAGGGAGGGTGCAGGTCCCAGCAGGCCCGCGAGCGCGGCCTGGGGAGACCCTCAGAGAGGACCCACCTACGTCCCGCCCAGACTGTCGACCACAGGGACGGCGAGGTAGACGTGTGGGCATGAGCAGCGACAGGAACTCACAGCTGTCCTCCCACCCAGCTCTGGTCTGCCCGGCGCGCCGGCAGCCTCTCGGCGCTGCTTCCCACTCCCCGCAGGCCCGTCCTCCCCACGGCCCCCTCCCCTCCCAGCCCCGTTGGGTGTATCCGTCAGCTTCACGAAGGCATGCTGTGGTAACAAGCCACCCCAAACCTCGGGGGCACACAAGCGTTAGGTCTCCTTCCCGTTACCTGGCGCCTGCAGGTCGCTGCCGCTCTGCTCTGTGTCCTCGGCACCCTGGGCCCCGCGCGGAAGGAGCTGCCCCCAGGGACGTGCTCTTGGCGGCAGAGGGAACAGGGCAACGGTGTGGCCACAGGGTGACTCTTCAAGTGTTTGCAAAGTGCGACACGTTACACCCACTGTTTCCTTTCGCCAGAGCAAGTCTCGTGGCCCCTGCGGCCGGAGGCAGGGAGTCGCCGAGGATCTTCTGGAAGTGGTGCTGCTGGACCCCAGGGAAGACCCCTCCAATGTTCGGCCTGGGGGTTACATGCTCAGATTCTGGCCTCCTGGGAGTGGGGGAGGGAAGGGTTGGGAGGCTGCGGTCACTCAAGTCCCTCTGTCAGCCCCACATTTGTCCCTGCCTCTGCGGCGTGCCTGACGCGTCCCAACCGCTGCAGGGGTGGGCTGGGCGGACCTGCTCCGCTGAGAGCAGCGGGAAGCTTTGGGAGTGTATTAGTTTTCTGTGCTCAGTAGCTAAAAGCAACACACACTTATTATTTCAGTCCCCGGGGTTAGGAGTCTGGCTGAGCAGGCCCTCTGCTCCGGGCCTCAAACAGCTGCCACTGAGATGCCACCCACTGTGCCCGAGGGCCAGCTGGGGAAACACATCTACTTCCGAGCCCACCGGGGTGCTGGCAGGGTTTGTGCCCTTGTGGCCCGGTGACCGAGGGCCCCAGCTTCTGGCTGGCTGTGCCGGAGGCCGCCCGCTGTCCCTTGCCACACGGACTTCCTCAGAATGGCTGCTGGTGTCACCCAGCCCACAGTGAGACCCTCCCTTGGGTCTGCTTAGACAGAGGGTGGCCGTATTCGATTGGTTAGAAGCAAGTCACTCAGGGGGAAGGGACTGCAGAGGGCGTGAATATCTGTGGGGGTCAGGAAATCGTTGGGGTCGCCTTAAGATCTGTCTACCAAAGGGGCTGTCCTCAGATGTCACTCCTGCCTCCCACGGTGCCCAGACCTAGCCCCACCAGCTCCTGTGGGCACCCAGGAAGGCTCAAGGGCGGCTGCTCCCCCCTCTGCTGAGTGCCGTTGGTCTCCATAGCCCTAAAATGTGTTGGAAGCCTCGTCCAAGGCTGTCTCTTCTCTTGTTCTTATGCCTTTTTTTAGTTCTTTGCCATCATTTCTATGAAGTTTCCAGAGGAAGTGGAGGTGAACACATTCAACCACCCCTCGGTCCACCATCGAACCCTCCCCCCACAGCCTTAGCTTTGATGTGGTTGTCCCTGCCCCCTCCCCTGCCCGTCCTCCACCCGCCACCTCCTGCAACCACCAAGTCCACCCAAGCCCAGGGCCTGGCTCCCTGCCTGCACCGAACGGCCTCCGAGAGAGACACGGACAGGTGGGCAGGCAGACTCCACATTCTCTACAGCCCTGTCTGACCCAGGAGCGTCCCAGGCACACCGTGGTAGGAGGTCGGTGACGCAGGGTGGGAAGGAACTCACAAAAAGAAAGTGTAGAGAGTAACGTTTTTACTCACTCTCCAAGGAAGGAGAGAGGCATCGTGTGGAGACACACACCAGCATTGAGGGGTGGGGTTTTGAGCTTTCTTTGATTATAATTGGATTAATGCTGTTGTGAGGCCCCTCCGCTGTGGGCAGCATTGTAAGGAGGCTGCAGTTTGTTTCCATGTTACCTTCTGCTTGTGGCTGTAGGGAGCGGTTAGTCAGGTTCTGTTCCTGCCTTCCAGTAATTTCCAGTCCTGGGGACATAAGCTCAGAAGAATAAGCCCTGCCTGGTGTGGCTCAGTGGTTGAGTGCCAGCCTGCAAATCAAAGGGTTGCCAGTTCGATTCCCAGTCAGGGCACATGCCTGGGTTGCAGGCCAGGTCCCCAGTAGGGAGTGTGCGAGAGACAACCACACATTGATGTTTCTCTCCCTCTCTTTCCCCCTCTAAAAAATAAGTAAATAAAATCTTTTTTTAAAAAAAAGTAAAATGGCAGTCACCTGGGCAAAATGGCACTTTCACACTGTGCTCTCTCCTGCCCCCGTGCCTCTGCACATGCTGTCCCCTCTCTCTGGACCTCCTCCACCGTCCCTCCCCTCCCCCTCCCATTCCTACCCGCCTGCAGCCTGGGGCCCACTCTCCAGGGAAGCCTTCTGGAACTGTGCCGGCCAGCCCAGCACAGCCTGGGTCTTACTGCGGTCTACACACATCTGCAGACCAGGCCCGGCGCCGGCTCCCGGGGCCGCCCGCACCGCGCACCAGAGCGAGGAGGCATCCTGGCAGCGCTGCATGATGAAGCAAGGACGGATTTTCTCCTCCAGCTGGGAGAGCCCTGAGAAAACGCATGGGGGCCAGAGGGATCTATCAAGATCTCTTCAACCGCACTACACCCCTGCTGGGAACCCCTCGGTGGCTCCTCCAAGCTGCTGGGCCGAAATCCAAAGGCCTGAGTGCGGCCCACAATGCACCACGGGCCCTCTCTGCGCCCCGCCCCCACCTCGCTGTTCTTCCTCGTGAGCCCAGGAGTCCTTGCCAGTCTCAGGGCCAACTGGCTTGGAGCACGTTCTATCCGGATTCACCAGTCCGGTCCAAACTCCCCGCAGTCCTGAGTTCGTCCCCCCCAGGTGATCTGCCCCCTCCCCCAATTCTGTGGGGTGTGGCCTCAGGCTGAAGGCCCCTGGGGAAGGGCTGTGTGCGGTGCCCAGGACGTGCCCCCGCGGCTACTCAGCCAGTAGGTGCCTAGGTCACGAATGAACAAAGGGTGTGGATGGAGAAGAGACAGCAATGCCCACTGCGCTGACTTAGCAGCTGAGCCATGGCCTGGGGCAATCAGATTCAGGTGCCTACTTGGAGATTCTAAGCAGCCTGAAGTCGAAAATTCAACCAGACGGTCCGGGTGGGGACGCATCCTCAGACCTGGCAGAGCCCGGGGCTCCGCCACACCGGGACCTTGTTCTTTGCCGCTCTCCCTCCTCAAAGTCCTGCCCCCTTGGGTGAGCCCCTGCCTGAGGTGGCCCGGCTGCTTCCCACCTGCTGGGCCGAGTATATGGGGCATGCTGAGTGCCAGGCTCAGGGCCACCCACCAATCCACATGCCTGCAGGGTGGCTGGTCGGGGTTCCCCTGGGAAACCAGGGAGCTCTTATCTGGAAAAGGAGGTGTGGAAGCTGGAGGGAAGACGCGTCAAAGTGCACATACCAGTGGGAACAGCCCTCAGGCCCCAGGAGATCCAGCCCAGCTCTGAGCCCCCTGCCCCTCTTCAGGTGGGGACGTGGAGGCTGCGGGGGGGGCCTTGCTCCAGGCCCCACGGTGGCCCCGCAGCTAGGAGGGCTGGGGAATTGGATAAACTGTCAGACGCCTAGGGCCCCAAACAAAGAACCTACTCCCTGCTGGGTGGTGAGTCACTAAGTGGAGAGAAGGCTTCCGGGATAAGGTGGGCCTCCGGAGCCCGGGCTCCAACACGGGCAGGGGTCCAGGTGCGCAGGGAAGAACGGAAAGAGTCAGGTTTCCCCGGTAAGATACCGCCCACCCTGATTTGCCGCCTGCAAAACGGGTCCACACTCCCTGGTCCCTTAAGGCCAGGGGCGGTTGCAGGGAGGAGTGGAGACCAGCCTGAGAGGGGCAGGCAGTGCGACTGCAGGGGAAGTTTGCAAGGTGACGCCAGGGTTTGAAAAGCAATCGGATTAATCCTTCCGCTTAGGGCTCAAAGTTCCCACCTAATCTCCGCGGGTGGGAGGAGGAGGAGCGCATGCGCAGTGGGCCGGGTAGGCTCAGGAGGGGCCCCAAATCCACAGAGTTCTCATCCTCACCCGACACCCCCACCCGCAAGCCCTGGGGAAGCCCAAACGGCTGCTTGGTCCCGGATTGCGCACAGTGTGATCACCCAGGCTGAGGTGGGGCAGGTGACATTTTTACCGAGGAGCCGGTTCGGCCCATTGATGGGACGGGGGATGAATGTGGCCCTTCGGCTCCGGGTTCAAATGCTAACTACGCCTCCCCTTCCCTGGACCCGGGAGGCCACGGAGCCCCTCTGCGCTTCCCTTCCCTCCCCGGAACATGGGGTAATGACGACGCCCTGGCCGCCGCGCCCCGCGCGCCCCTGCGTTCCGCACGAGGCCCTGGGCGGGGGCGGTCTGGGCCACAGAAATGCACGTGCACGTGGTATTTTACTAGCTCTCTTTCCGTTGACTGAGAGTCCGTCTCGGACGGGAAAACGCCCTCCGGGGGGCGCGCGGGAGCCGGAGCCTTCGTCCCATTTCACGGGAGCGGAAGCGAGGCTCCGAACGGGGGCGTGGCGGGTCCTCCCGGGCAGGGCCGGGGGCCGTGGGTGCTGAGCTACAGGAACCGCCGCCCCGCCCGGGCCCGGGCCGGGCTGAGTGCGCCTCTGCCCCGTTGCCTGCTGGGTGGGGGCTTCCGCGCGGGGAGGGGAGCCCGGGCCTCTCGGATTTCATCCCATCCCCCTCTTCCCGGCTTCTCCGCACAGATGTTCTCCCGCGGGGCCTCTGGGGCTGCATTTCAGGGGCCCTGGGCGAGTTCCTGGGGAGCGGGTACCGGCCGCCCGCGGCGGCGCCGTCGCCACTTGGCGAGGCCTTGCGAGCACCTGGCCAGGACGACGGGCTGTGCGGATGGGCCCGCAGAGCCGAGGTTCAGGGGCCCCTCCTCTGTGCCAGGCCCGCTACTCGCTGAATCTTCTTCCCTTCTCCTTGCGCCCCCTGCAACAGAGGAACGATTCAGTTCTTGTTACAGCTGGGGAAACTGAGGCCCAGAGGGGTTAGGTCCCTTGAATAAGCTGGCTTCAGTTGAGCCTTGAAGGCTGGGAAAGACCTGGACGTTTGGAGGAGGGAGGGTTGTATGTCACAGAGGAACAGTTCGGGCAAAGGCATGTCGGCGGGCCGGGATGCAGACCGCGGCCACAAAGGCCGCTGAGGCCAGGACACTGGGTTCCAGCTGCCTAAGGGGAAGTGGGGCTTAGCCGGGCAGGTGGGGAACCGGGGTGGCCCTCCGGTGTTTGCAGGAGAGGGTTTGAGGCTGGTCAGCAGGGCCTGGGAGGACCAGCGGGCCCTGGTGAATGCTGGGAAGCCGGTTCTGGGGAGACACCAAGTATCTGGGGAGACACCAGCTTGGGTGGCAGGCTGGATTCTTACAGATCTATCTGCACAAATCCCTCTGCTCTCTCAAGGTCAGGGCATGGTTAGATGTGGTGGCCTCCCTGGAGGAGGAGGCACGGGGGAGTAGACAGCCCAGTGTGAGGGGGTGGGTTGCTCCATGAAAAGTGGTAGCTTCCAGGGCAACAGGGGCAGTGGGGGTTGAAGGCCAAGGACAGCCAGCAGGACAAACGGGTTGGACTGGCTGGGGAGGGGGGCACAGCCTTGGGTGGGGCACCTGTGACGTGCTCCTGACTGGATGCCTTGGGGCTGTACCCTGGGAGCGCACACGAGGGCCTCAGCCTGGGCGTGGTCTGGACAGCACTGGCCCTGCCAAGAGGGCAGAGGGTGTCCCCCTTGCCAGGCCAACCCAAACGCCCCCTCAACAACCGCCCTGCCCCCTGTGCCTTTCCCAGCTACCGGGCAGGGGGTGGGGTGCACAGTGCCAGCTCCAACCTGCCTCTTCCTGAACTTCAGAACCAAATGCCCGCTCCCTTGGGGACTCGCTGGCCCTGTCTGGCAGGCCCCAGACATGCCACGCCCAGTGCCACTTCCTCCTGGGCATCGAAATCCCAGCCAGCTCCAGCCAGCTCTTATCAAGCTGCTGCCCTCCTTGCGCCCCAGAGAATGCGGAGCGCGATAGTGCTGCCTTTGGGGTGATAGTGGGCGGGGGGGTGGCAAAGATCTTGGAACAGCACCTGGCCCAGAGCAGGTGTTCGGTTAGAAGCGTGTGAGTCTGAGGAGAAAGACCCCCTTACCCTGCTCAGTGGGCCTTGCCACTGGAGGTGGCGGAAGGCAGCCTCCGGAAAGGCCCGCAGTGGTGCCACCTCCCACAGCCACACCCTGTGCGGTGGACACCCGCTCCAGCGTGGGCAGGAGGCGAGTGCTCCCAGTGAGCAGCAGAAGGATGGGACCGCCGCTTCTGGGGTTAGCTTAGAACAAGGCCGACTCCAGTCTGGGTGCCGGCCCTGGGGGCAGCCGCCGCCGTGCCCGTGGTGGCCCTGGGAGAGCCCAGTGGCCTAGCAGGGGAGCCCGGAAGCAGATGTGGGCTCAGGATCCTGCTAGGACTCTACGGTCGCCTCCCAGTCCCGACACCCGGCCCCTCTACGTCTCCTCAGCAGCAACTTCTTAGAGAGAATTTGTAAGAGTTCCCTTGAGCCGAGCTGCTGACACGTGCTGGGGAGCGTTGCCTCCGGGGCAGGCGGGCGGGAGCGGTTTTTAATCACTTGCAACAGGTCTTTCCGGAACGTCACCTCGCACTGGCGTTCCAGCAGTTCGTGTGGCCTGTTCAGGGAGCAGACTCACGCGAACACATTGGACAGGTAGAAAGAGGTTGGGGGCAAGACGTGTGACCCTCACTGGGCTGGGCAGGAGCTGGGGGGAGGGCAGAGCAGGCTCTGTCGGGGGTCCGAACCTGGGGTGGGCCAGGAAACTGGGCCTCGAGGAGCCGGGAGCTCCTGGGATGCGCGGGTCTGGGGAAGGGACAGTAGCATCCCTGAGCTTTCTGCCCTTGCACCTCAGAGGGTGTGGAGAGGCCCGATGCGCCGAGCTGGTGAAGTGCAGCTGGGGTGAAGAAGCTCCGGACGTGGCCCTGGCTGGTGCGGCTCAGTGGGTGGAGCGCTGACTGGGGAACTGTAAGGTCGCTGGTTCGATTCCCAGTCAGGGCCCCTGCCTGGGTTTCCGGCCAGGTCCCTGGTTGGGGGCACGTGCAAGGTGGCCAACTGGTGTTTCCCGATGTTTCTCTCACTCTCTTTCCCTTCCCCTCTCTCTGGAAATAAATTACTTTTTTTAAGAAAGCTTCTGATGCGTTGTTTTTATTACCTACAGGTGCTACCTCCCCCACCCAAGTTCAGCTCCTTCCAGAGGCTGCAGCCAAAGGTGCCTCTCCTGTGCTTCTCCCTCCCCTGCTGACACCTCCCCCCTCCCCACTCCAACCTGCCCACCTCTCCTAGGGCTTCCCACCCCCAGGTGTGTCTCCACGCCAGGCCCTTCCTTGCCAGCAGGTAGAAGATGATCAGAGCCTGGACTCTGGTCCTGCCACGCATCTGTTCTCTGTGTCCTAGCTGTGTCAGCTGTAAGCCGGGAGTCACAGTGGCCACTCCAGTCCTGCCTGGATTCTGGGGGGATTAGATAACAACGAAAGGCCTTGAAAAGCGTCAAGGGCATTTAAAGGACTGTGGTCATCATCACCATGACCGTTGCTGGAAGCACTCAGAAACAAGACCGGCAAAGCCGTAGACCGGCTAGTAAGAACTGCCAAAGCCGGCGACACCGCCGCTGGCCCTTCCCCAGAGTGGCAGGTAGCGGGAGGGTGCAGAAGGCCTGGGCTCCAGGCCCGCTCAGCGGCTTCAGGGCACGCGCCTTCCGAGCGGCTCCCCTGACGCGGTGCCCGGCAGAGGCGCTTTCCCGCCACTCCAGGCGGTTTCTGAGCTGGTCGGTGTCCACGCCTTTTGGTGCTTCTGCCGCCTTTTGTCCACCTCTTCCCCAGCGGCAAACAGTTTCCCTGTGAGGACTGTTTTCATCCAGGGAAACAAACAAAAAACAAGGTCACTGGGGCAAGACTGGGTGAACAGGGAGGGTAGGGCGTGGGGGTCAAGCCAGTTTTGGTCAAAAACTGCTGAGCACTCAGTGCACGTGGGCAGGTGCGCTCGGAAATCACCCATCCTGAAATGGGCAAACACGTTTAAAGAGTCTTCAGAAAAATCCACCCTGGCCGGTGTGGCTCAGTGGATTGAGCACCGGCCTGTGAACCAAAGTGTCGCCGGCTCGATTCCCAGTCAAGGCACAGGCCTGGCTTGTGGGCCAGGTCCCCAGTAGGGGAGGTGAGAGGCAACCACACATTGATGTTTCTCTCTCTTTCTCCCTCCCTTCCTCTAAAAATAAATAAATAAAATCTCTTAAAAAACCCACTGAAGCCAAACACAGCCTCTCACAACAACGCCAGCTGGTGCGCTGACACAGATGGGCTCCTAAAACACTCACCTGGGGGGAAACCTGTATGACGAGGGGCCCGCCCTCCAGAAGATAATTCTGGGGGGTTTTGGGGTCCACCCTCATACTTTTAGGGACCCACAAAATATATCAATTTTGTTTAAAATCAAGAAGAAAAAAGAACTGTTAGGGTGAAGAATGTTTTCATATATATGACTGATATATTCCTCTTTAAACCACCGTAGCCATAAAACAGAACTTTTCTCTTTTTCATGGAGGAAGGAGCCAGGCAGGCAAGGAGCCTCTGGTGCATGACCGTCATTGGGCCCCGGGCAGGGTCTCACATAGTGAGCCTCAGCTTGTCACCTTTAGAATGGGTGTGACTCTATGAGCCACACGAGCCTGAAGAGCTGGCCCAGCGGGGTCTGGACGTGGAGCTCCTCTGTGTGCAGCCCAGCGGGGACCTCTGATTTCCACTCTGGCACTTGGGACACGGCGTAAGAGAGGCAGACACGATCCAGCCTCCAGAGGCCTTAGGGGGATTAAGATGAAGACCCAAAAGGAATGAAAGGGAGAGGGGGCCGAATCTTCAGGAGCCCTTCGGAGAGGACAGTCAGGCCTGAAGAAACCCCTTCCTTCCTTCTCCAGCTGCGGGAACTGGGCACAGGAACTGGAGTTGCCTGGACAGGGCTCCCCACCCCCGGGTGCCTGAGAGCTGGGGGCACACCCCCCAAGGAAGGAGCAGAGCAGGGGACAGATAGGAGCTTCCTCAAGTCACAGCCGCAGCGCCTGTGTCTGGGGCAGGCCGGCTGAGCACACCCAGGTGTGCGCTTCGTCCCTGGGGGGTGGAAGCAGGTAACTCACCTGCCTCCCAGGTGGGGAAGCTGTGGCCTTTACGCAGTGGCTGCACGTCCGTCCAGGGGGCCGATTTCCAGGCTTGGGCACAGCCCTTCCGTCTCAGGAAATGCATTGCTCTGCCCGGACGCTCCGATGGAGGAATTTCAAACAAGCCGATGGAGGGCCAGGGGGATGGGACAGGAAGTCTGCCCCAGACATCCCAGCACCCAGCATGTGTTCCTGACAGAGGGACATCTGTCACCTAGAGAAACAGCCCCAGCCCACACCCACCCACCCACCACACACATGTACGCCCCTGTGCAGTCATCATGGAACACACTCAACCCACACGCAGTGTACGCTCAGGGAGCAGTCACGCACGCACACTCACACGACCCGTGACAAGTCCATGGCACGCAGAACAAACGGCTCCAACCCTCTCATTTTGGGCCTCGTTCATTCTGAATGCGGACACCACAGCTACACCTGGGACAAAGCCACCGGCCCGGGGCTCACACTTCCTCGGAGGCTGGCTGGCCCGGCATCCCGGGACCCCCTCTGTGCAGCCTGGGACTGTGCGGCGGGCAGATGTCCCGGCCTAGCCTGCGTGGGGAACCGTGGCATGGAGGGGGCTGCGGAGGAGTCGGGCACCCTGGTCTCTCCCGGCCCGGCCTCCTGCTGGGGCCCCTGCCAATTCCCCTCCCTCCCCCGCCCTGATTCTGGGCCCGGCAGCCTCCTCCCTTCGCCACTCACAGTTGGAAAAGGGTGGGGAGACCTCACCGAAGCACAGCCTCCAAAGTGTGTCTGGAAACTCCCTCGAGCCCTTAGGGGCCTGGGGGGCCCTTGAATCCCCTGGGCCTCGATTTCTCCCAGGAAGATGGGCCCAGAACCAAGAGAAACCCCTGAGGATGGGGGTGGGGTCAGGCATGTGGGTTCCCAGCTGGCCGGCGGCGGCAGGCTGTGGGCGTCCTGAGCAGGAGCCAGCCAGCCCGCTGCTCGCTGCTCTGGAGGAGGTGCCCGCAGCGGGTGGGAGGCAGCCGGCCCTGAGGCAGGACAGCAGCCGGGGCTCCCTAGGAGGCCTGCCCTCCCTCCCCAGCGGGGTCTGCTTGACTGCCAGGGCGCCCGCAGCCTCCTCCAGAGCCGGGCTACTCCGGGCTCTGGCTGATGGGGGGAGGGGCAGGAGGGTTGTTGCCTTGGGTCCCGTGTGGACTCGGAGGGCTGCCCCCCAACCCCATCCTTTCCTGGAGGCCCTCACCTCCTTCCCAGGTCAGTAGCGGGGCTGTGGACCCCAAACACGAGGGCCCAGGACCTCACAACCCAGTTCCCGGGCTCCCTGGCTGTCGCAGCCCAGAGCAGGGCCCTTGGGCGGGGCTGTGGGGGCTCCTGTGGAATTGCTCGCTGTCCTTCCCACGGCTTAGCCATTTCGAATTCAGTGTCCCAGGCCCTCGGCCCCATGGGCACAGCTGGGCGCACTGGAGCACGTTCCCCAGAGTCTTGGGGCTCCTTCCCCGGAATGTGGCAGCTTGAGGGGGCTGGACCTTGTCCAGGAGGGTGACGGGGGCAGGAAGCTCACCGCCCACCCACGTGCCCTCTGCTGCAGTGCCCCCAGGCTCCACGACTGACGGAGCAGATGCCCCCACCCCGCCCCTCAGTCTGCCAGAAGCAGGGGCTGTACACCCCTGCCTGGGCAGCTGGGGGAGCCCGCGCGTGCAGCCTCAGGGCTGCCGTGGTCTCGGACCTGTGGGGCACGCCCAGGGCGCAGCCTAATGCCTCTGGAGGCTCTGGGAGGAGCTTCCCTTACTGGAGCATCCACGGGGTGATGGCCTGTCAGATCCTGGACCCCCACAGAGCCTCAGCGAGCCCCAGATGGCGGCAGCAGCCTGGCCTGCCCTGCGGCCTGTCTGCACTACCAGGACCCTGGAGGAGCGGCCAAGCCCTGGCCTCCCGTGAGCGCTCCGCCCCGACCTCAGTTTCCAGGCTGTGGAATGAGACCGCGACTGCGGTGCGGACAGGATAACCCTGGGGCCGTGCCAGCCAGTCCACCTGCCTCCCTCCCCCATGAGGCCAAGCGGCCTTGGGGATGTGGTGCCCAGAACATCAAAGAGGTGGGGTTGGGGTTGGAGGGTGGCATTCAAACATCTGGAACCTTCTACAAAACCCAGGCTCACTGTGGGGTGGGATTTGGGACACAGCCGCGCCCATCCCCAGCCTTGGAAGGCTCACCAGGCCCTGGGGGGCGTGGCTGGAGTCAGGAGCAGGCTCCTCACCCTGCAGGGAGTCCAGGCGCTGCTGGGCCCGCCCGGAAGTCTCGGTCACAGGGACATCTGGGTCCGTGACTGCAGGGGCCACCCCCTGAGGTGAGGGCCACGGGGACAGGAAGGGAGGAGGAGGGGCCTCTCTGAGGGCCCTGCTCCCGGGGGTCACCCTGTGGTCACACACACCTCCCTGGCCAGTCCCCTAGGCCTGGGTCTGCCAGGCTGTGTGGATCCGTTCGAGGCTAAAAATCAAAGATCAGTTTTGTGCTCTCATGAGTCTATACACCTTGGAACAGGAGACTTGTGGAGAAGGGCGGTTTCTCTCCTTGACTCTCGGGGAGCCTTCCTGCGCCCCCATTTCACACAACCGGGCGGGTGCTCAGAACGGGCCTGCCCAGGGGGCCCAGCCCCTCCGTGGTTGTAGCACAGACCTCTCAGCATCCTCCGGGCTCCTGCGCCCGGCCCCCCTCACCCCAGGGGCCCAAGGAGACAGAACTTCTGTTTATCTGGGGATTTGCAGCTTGGAATGAAGGTACTTCCCAGCTTCCCTTACACACAGGTGTGGCCATGTGACTAAGTTTTGAGACCTGGGTGTAAACAAGTGCTCGATGTCAGTGAGGGTCCTTAAAGGGGCCAGGCACTCCCTGCTCCCTTTTCCTCTCCCTGCTGCCAGTAATGCCAATACAATGGCAGGAGCTTCAGCAGCCATCTTGAACCACAAGGTCATCTCGGAAATAAATCCATGCACAGCAGCCACAGGACAGAAGGAAGCAGGGTCCTAACCCTGGGACACTGCTCGCCACACAAGCCCTGGCCACCTCTAAACATCCTGCGCGTGAGAGAAAACTAAACTCCCATCTTGTCCAGGCTGAGGTTATCTGGGGTTTCCTGCTGCTTCTGTCTGAACCCGTCCAATGCTCCTCTCACTCTTCCCAGGGTGTCTTCTGCCAGGAGGCCCAACGAGGGACAAGGTCCCGATGCACCTTGACCTTTGGGGCCCTGGGGTTCAGAAGCTCAATAACAACACATCCTGTCTTAGCACAGAGGAGCTCCGGGTGAAAGGAAGGGGTGGGATGCCCCCCGCTCAGCCTCCCCTCTCGGGGCCCAAGCCCCTGAGTACACAGAGCCTCTGCCAGGGCTGTGTTCTCAGAGGCACCTCCTTGCCCCCCCTTTGCCCTGGGTGGCTGGGCCCAGCCCCTGGGCGCCAGGCAGACGGACTGGTGGAGGGTGCGCCCGGCGGGAGACCGTACACTGGTGGAGGGCTGCAAGTGGCTCAGCCTGGGAAACACAGTCAGCCCTCACCCCCTGGGGCCCAGGCAGCCTGTCCATCACTTCCCGCATCCCGGGCTCCGGGTACTCAAGGCGTAGCTGCCTCCCTCCCCAAGCCCTCCTCACTCGGTGATGCTAGCTGGCAATGGCTGGGCAGCTGGAATCCGGGGTCAAGCCCAGAGGAGCCAGGGGCGAGAGCCACGGCCCCTGCCAGGCCCTGCCTTTCCTTCCGGCCAAACGGGCCCCTGGCCACTTGGCTTCGGTGCTCCCTTCTGTCGAGCGGGCAGCAGCACCTGGCGCCCTGTCTGCCTGCCCGCCTGCCCCCACACTGCTCTGAGGCTCCGAGGTAACAACCGGTGATCAGGACTCTGGGGCGAGGCGTTGGTGTTCATGCTGCCAGCCTGGGGTCCTGGCGGGGCTGGGGGGCCCTGGAGGCACACACAAATGACACCCGTGCTGACCCATTCCAGGGGACCCATCCTTCCTCTGGGTGCGTCATCAGGTGGCATGTCATATATGACATTGCTGCTTTGTCCCCAAAGCAGCAGATGGAGCACAGCCTTCTCGGACTTTTCTGCCTCCATTTCCCTAGTGGTGGAGGCCCGTGAGCTCAGATGACGGGCCTGCTGCTCGTGCAAAGCCCCTCGGTTCACCGAGAGCCCCATGTGTGCTCTCCCCGGCACGTGGGAATACCTGGGCAGCACCAAGGACAGGCACTGTGCATTCACCTAACTCCCCGCCTCCCACCCCAGACACGAGACCTCACCTCTGGTGCCCACCCCACCCCGTGTCCGCACTGTGGCCACTGCCCCCTCCCTGCGTGCACGCACTCACAGTCCTGGCTGCAGAGCAACCAGCAGAGCTGGCCGAACCCAGCCCCCCCTCACAGCTTCTGGGAGAGGCGCTTCAGTGGGGCCCCCGGGGAGGCTTGTCCGAGGGGGTGTGCGTGGAACAGGTCCAGCAGACCCCGGGGACATTCGGGTCCCCTCCCCAGCTCCTGGCACTCTGACTTCAGGCTCTGGTGGGCCCCAAGTCCAAGCCTGCCCAGCCACTGGGATCCTGAGTTTCCCCACTGGTCGCTGTGATGTCCCCTTGCGGGTGACTGGAGCGCCGGGTGTCACTCCGTGCAAGCTTTAGGCCTCCTGGGTGAGGCTGTTCTGGCTTGGCACAGTCAGCCAGCCAGGGCACGGCAAACCCACCCAGGAGACACGGGCTTCTCTCTGGTTGTAGGGCACAGAGCCTCCAGGTCGGCTCGGGGCCTGGGTCCTGGCACACACAGGCTCTTGGGTGTGTGGGGGAGTTTCGTTTTCAAAAACGGTGGTAAAATACACCTGACACAAGATCTACTACCTTAACCGTCTTCAAACGCAGTTTCGTGGCACCAAGTACACATTCACGTTGCTCCACTGAAGCAGGCTAAAGGTCAAAGAAGTGTCAAGTTTGACATGAATTTTGTAACGCTTCAGTAGGAGCAGAGTCTTAGATAAGAAAATAACTAGCTGTCTTAAATAGTTTATTGCTTTCTGAAACTGAGTCCTTGAAAACAGTCTAATTAGCCCATGTCTCTGTAACTAAATTTATAGCTTTCTGCTCTGTAACTTGCTCCTCGCTTATAAAAGTCTAATTAGATCCACAGTTGGTCGCTCAGAATTTGGGAGTTTTTGCTTGGCCCCTCTGAGCCCGTGCGTAATAAAGTTTGTGCTCCGCCATTCCAGCTGCGTGTGAGTGATTTTTCCGCAACACCACAACCGCCACTTCCATAGGTCTCCAGAACCCCTCTCTTCTTGTCCCGCAGAAACTCTGTCCCGATAAACACGAGCGTCCCCACCCCCACCCTCAGCCGGGATCCGCCACCATTCCACTTCCTGTCTCTGCTTATGTGACCACCGCGGGCTCATAGAGTCTGTGGTCTTGTTGTGGTTGGCTTTTATTTCACTTAGCGATGTCCTTGAGGTCCATCCATACTGTAGGATGTGCCAGAATTTCCTTTTTAAAAACATCTGTTCGTTATTTCACTTATTATTTTTATTTATTGATTTTAGAGAGAGAGGAAGGGAGAGAGAAACATCGATTTGCTGTCCCAGGTACTGATGCATCATCATTGGTTGATTCTTGCGCGTGCCCTGACCAGGGATGGAGCCCGCAACCTCGGCGCATTAGAACGACGCCCTAACCACCCCGGCGACCTGGCCAGGACCCTCCTCCTTTGTGAAGGCTAATATTCCATTGTATGACCGATCCATTCACTGTGGATGGACAGGTTTCCCCCCTTCCGGCTGTCGTGGATAACGCTGCTGTGAACACGGCTGTGCAAACGAGGGACATCGTTTGGGTGGTTGTGAGTTCACTTTAACACATGTTCGAGCGAACCAGAAACACACCACGGCTCACAAATGTGACGGCTTAGGACACCGCTTAGGTGATGTGGGCGGTTTAACCCCAGACGCGGGGGCTGACTGTGAAGGTGTGTGGGTGAGTCTGATCAAGTCCCAGCTGGGTGGGGGTGGGGGGAGGGGGGCGGAGTCCGGCCTCTGTCCCCGCGGTCCCTCTTCGAGGCCCTCAGCCTCCGTGGGCAGCGACCCAGGTCCAGTCCGGTTTGGGTCCGGACCCCAGGGAGGCTTTGGGTGGGCTCTGCTCTCGCTCGCCGCCCCTGGCAAGTCACTGCTCAGTCACAGATGGGCGCTGCTCGGTGGGCTGTCAGTGTACTCCTCCTGCTCACGTGGTGCAGTGGAGGGGGTAGTTCTCTTCACAGTCCGCAGGACCCTGCAGAGGCGGGGCCTGGGCAACGGCGGGTTTACTACCGCCCCCTGGTGGCCCGATAGGGGCTGCAGGGAGGGGTCTGGAGGAACCTGGGCATTCCAGAGGGTGAAGGTCAAGGTCCAAGCTGCCTGTCCTCTAGCCGGACAATAACGAAGGCCGGGAGCTGTGTTGGGGAGCAGCCCTGCCCCCAACCCCCGGGATAAACCCGCCGGCACCTCTTCCCCTAACGAGGCAGCTGGGCCTTGGTGCTCGGGGAGTTAGTTGGTCGGTTGGTGGGGCGAGGGTGGGGGGGAGGGCGCCAGGAGCTCCCCGGAGGCTGCTCAACGCTCCTCCCAGCGCCCCCTTTTCACTCATGGGCCCCAACAGGGAGGACGTCAGCTCCCGAGCCTTTCCCAAGCGGGCCTCGGGTTCCCAGTCAGGGACCCCATGCACCCGCTCCGGGCAGCTCTGCCCCTCGGCCCCAGCTCCAGTGGGGGAAGCAGGGCGCGGCTCGGGGTCTCCCGCCGGGCGCACCCTCCGCCGGCCTCTCTCGGTGCACGGTCCTGCCCTGAAGCGCCTGCGGCGCCAGTCCCGCCCCAGCCGAGCAGGTCCCTGGCTGCGCGGCGCTAATTGCAGGCTTCTCCGCGGCGGCTGGGCGCGGCCTCCCCTGGGCCTGCAGCTTGTTATTGGAAGGAACCTGATTCCCCCAGTTTAGAGAAGTCAGGCTTTGGGGGTTGGACTTGTGGTTTGGGTTTGGAACATTTATCATTCAAAACACGCCTCACTCGCTCACGGAAGTTTTCTGTAAACAATTCACAAGGCGCCCCGCATCTTCCAGGCCCGAACCGCCTGGGGCTTCTGAGCGGAAGGACATCCCAACGTGACACAGGCCCCAAGACTTTATTTGGGGCTGAAAGCTGGAAGGCTCGGGGCTGCCCCAGCACTGCCAGGCTCCCCGCCCTCCCTCCCTCCGGCTTTATTGATGTAGGATTCGTACACCACCGCGCTCCGGCGGTGAGGCACACCGCAATGCCTTCTGGCAGCTTTACACAGTCGTATGACCACCCCAGCCCTCGCCACCACCCAGCTGCTCTGCGCGTGTGGATTTGATTTCTCTGCGCATTTCCTGCAAATGGAATCAGGCAGTATTGTAGCCGTTTGTGTCCGGGTTCTTTCTCCACTCGACCTTAGCCAAAAGGCCGGGAATGCGGGTTTCTTCTGAAACGGGAAAGCGGGCGTTCGGGCCGCCTGTCCCTACCAGACCCGATAAGCAGAGACGGGGACTGAATCTCTATGGGTGCTGTATTCAGGGGCCGCGATCTGAGAAGACCGCGCGTTTGGCCCCTGACAGACCGTCTCACATTCCACTTTAAACCGACCCTTTTTAGAAGAACAAAGTGTAGGTCAGGGGTTTGGAATTCAGGGAGAAGGTTAATCAGATAAAAGCTGCAGCATTCCGTCATGTGTCCCGGGCGGTGGACGGCGGACGGCGGACGGCATTCCCTCCGGAGCACAGTGGCTCCGACACCATCTCCACTGCGTGCAGTCCTCTGGGGGCGCAAAGGAGAAGCTGCTTGCGGTCTCCTGGAGTCAGGGTGGGTCCTCCCTTCAGTTCCCGGAGCAAGAGCTTTCAGGTGCATTAGGTACTAAGCTTTTTAGCTGTTACCTCAACGAACATTTTCCAACTCAAGCCCCCCATCTCCTTCTCTTAAAAAAATGTTCATTGCGATGAGAACGCATCTTGAGACCTGCCCTCGTAGCACCATTGTGAGTGAGCAATCCATTCCTGCTGACTGTGGGCATGTCTGGGGCTCGCCCACGCTGTGGCCTGTACCCGCGTGGCCTCCCTTTTTACTTGGAGTGATTTTCCACGTACTGTTCACTGTTGTGGTTGCGTGGATGTCCTCACTGTCAGGGGTAAGGCGGCTGTGATGTTGTGGCACAGGTCTCGTGGGGGCTTCATCCTTGCTCTGGGGTCCATCCCTATGATGGAATTTCTGGGTCCCCTGGTAAGTCTGAGAAACGGCCGAACTGGTTTCCAAAGTGGTTGCAGCACATAACCCGCCCCCCCCCACACACACACAGGGCTCCAGTCGGTCCACACGCTTGTCAACAGCGACGGGGGTGTCTTTTGAACCCTGACATCCTAGTAGGGGTGGAGTGGCGTTTCACGGCTCTCGCGTGCATTTCCCTACCGACTGACAGGCGGCCGCCGCTGTGTGTGCGCACTGGCCATCCCCCGCCTTGCGTGGTGGGGTCCTGCTCACATCTTCCGCCCTGTTAAAAATTGACTGTGTGTCTTAGGAGCGGTTTAAAGATGTCTTGAGAAGATATTCTGGATATGTGTCTTCCGAATATTTTACCTCAGTGGTTTTCCTTTTCATTTTATCGATGGTATCGTTTGAAGTGCAAATGCTTTTTAATTTCAATAAAATCCAACTTATGAATTCTTACCTTTAATGAAAACATACCTAAGACCTCCTCGCCTAACCCATGACCTCCCAAGCTCATCTTGACCTGACAGTTTTCCCGCACCCCCCGCTTCTTCAGCCCTCAGTTCCAGCCTCGGTGTTTTCTCCTCCCACTCAGGCGCCCCCCTTTTGTCCCTTTCAGCAGTGTTTTGCTTTTTTTAAATTCCCAAGTCAGATCACACTCCACCAGGTCAGGGATGTGTTCTGATGAGTGGCCGTGAGCCCCGAGGCCCTCAGCGGTGTGTGCCGTAGAGCAGGTGCCGCCTGGGTGTGTGCTGGGCTGGGCCACACCGCTCTGCCCGCGTTTGGGCACTCGCCACGGTCCGGCCCCGCCCCCTGCCCCGTGGTCTTCTCCTGACCCTCACAGGTTAGGTCCATTCCCATCTCGGCCTTTGCTTCAGTTGGTCCCTGCCTGCAGCTCACCTTCCCCTGTTCTCCCCAAGGCTGGCTCCTCCTGTGGGTAGAGCTTAGCCTACACGGCACCTCCTCTGAGAAGCCTTCCCTGACCACCTCATCTGAAGCAGCTGCCCCAAACCCCACGGTCCATTGCACTTAACATTACTGTTTTCACTGTCCACAAAGCGCTGATCTCCTGTCAGACATCTTTCCAGTTTCTGTGTTTGTTCGTGGTCGGTTACCCTGCAGCCTCCACAGTGCGAATTGGGAAGGGGACGGCCCTGGCTGGGCAGCTCATCTGGTTAGAGCATCGTCCCGACACACCAAGGTTGCGGGACTGATCTGTGGGCAGGGCACCTATGAGCAGCAACCAACAAATGCATCAATAAGTGGAACAACAAATTGATATTTCTCTCTTTATCTCTCCCTCTGAAATCACTCAATAGAAAATAAAATTAAAGGAGGGGAACAGACACCCTGTACCTGGGGTGACGGCCCACGCGGGCGCCAGCCGAGCTCCTGGGTGAGGACAGCTAGCCTCAACGGCAGCCACGTGGGTGAAGCCACCTCCCGCGCTTCCCCACTGACTGGAGCTGCCCCGGTGGGCTCAGTGGGGACAGTGAATAACCCTCCAGCCCCTTGCAGCAGAACTGCCCAGTCAGTCACAGGACGGAGGAAATGAGACGTCCTCCCCGTGTCCAGCCTCTGTCGTGGGTTCGTTAACAGCCTCGGGCAGCCGGCACACTTGTGGGAGTCTCACTCGTCTCTCAGGGTGCTCCGGCCTAACTGCCGCACCCACCGCCTCCCCCTTCCTGTCCATCACCTTGAAGGTGGGCAGTTTGCCCAATCCCCCTCCTCCTTGGGGCCAACAAGCCCCTCCCCTGCTTATCTGCTCACCAGTCCAGGACTCCCTCCAGTGGGCATCAGGGGCATTTAGGACTTGAGTGACGCCTGGCAGGGCGTTCCCCACCCCCAGGGCCTCAGCTCCCCCTTGGAGGGAGGGGGGCAGTGCAGTGAGCGAAGGCCCCCCAGGGAGCCCTGCCCCCACCCAGAGTGCACTGAATCCTCACTGGGCTCCACATGGCATGTCCTGGGGCTGAGGGTCCCTGCAGCGGGAGGGCAGGATTGGACACAGGGAGGCTAGGGGGTGGTACAGCAGCAGGTCACAAAGGAAAGCTAGGTTCCCGCCCGCCCCCCACCCCCAGCGGTGGGCCTGTGGCCGGCTCCTTGCACCCTTTGCTCTCAGTGTCTGCGTCTGTAAAACGGACCACTGTGCTGACCTGGCCAGCGCTTGGGAGCCCCATACAAGTGCCCGGGGAGGGGCCCTTAGGCCTCTCGCAGGAGCCGGTCTGCAGGGTGGCCGGCATTAGGGGCGGAGGCCCCCTGGGGCAGGTAGGGCTATACCCGGGGCTGGGCCAAGAATGGCGCGGCCCGCAGGCCCTGGGAGGGCGGAGGCGTGGTCGGGGTTTTGCATCTGTCTCCCGATGGGGGCAGGGGGCACAATCGCCCCCTACTTCGAAGCCTGGGAAACTGAAGATCCCCTCGGCCTGTTCTCGAGGAGCACCGCCCTCGCCACCCTGTGCCCTGTCGGGTCTGCGGGTGCAGGCAGTCCCAGGAGCGGCCAAGTGGCTCTAGGTCTAGAGAGGGGAGGCGGGCTCGTGGCTGGTTCAGGGCGGAGAGGAAGTGGCGCGGGGCGCAGAGTGGGAACGGGCTTCCGAGGCCACCTCAAATGTGCTCCGCTGCCCTGAAGACCTGGCCCTGCACGCTCGCTGGGCCACGCGACCGACCTCAGGCTGTGAGGACCCACGCGGCCGCCAGGGGGCGGCGTCGGGCCGCGCTGGGCAAACTGCGGCCGGGCGAGACTGGACACCCGCTCACATGTGGACCTGAGGCCAGACCCACACCGGTTCTGATAGGGCCTCGCCCCTCCTCCCGGGACCCACATTGGTGTCTGATAAAGGGACGCCTCCCTCCAAGCTCTGGACCTCACGGATCCCACAAGCTGACCCCACCCATCTCCACATCTGCTATGGCTCCTGGTGGAGCAATTACTGCTCCCTGAACCTCAGTGTCCCCTCGTGTCACCCGAAAATGCTCGTGAGGACGCCAGGATCAGGCCCTAATGGCTCCGGGTTGAGGGCAGGGGGTTCCTGAGCAGCTGCCACTTCCCCTCCTTCCACCAAAGCCCCCAGGAGGCCAGCACCAGCTTCCAGCCAGGAGCCAGATCTGTATCCAGCAGGGTCCTGCGGGGCAGGGGGCCAGGACCTGGGCTGGGACAGGGTGAGGACCCCATCCCACCCCCACCCCCACCCGTGTTCAAGACTCCTAGTGGCAGGACCCTGACTCAGCCGATGATTCCTGTGCTTCCGGCGCCCCGCCCTACCTGTGTACCCTGGCTTCCGCTCCTGCCCACGCTCCCCAGGCTGACCAGGCCAGCCGGGTGCCTTCCCGACCTGCCCCACCAGTCCTGACGCCACCGCCCAGCATGATTAACTCCTGCTGCACTTAGTCATCAGCTTTTATGCAACACCTTCAATCGTCCCCCAGGGGCAGGCAGGCCCTGCCTGGTGGGCTGGCCCTGGAGAAGCCCTCAGGAGGACAGACACTGTGCTACGGACCCAGAGAGGCTGGGCAAGCTGTTTAGCCACGTGATGCTTGAAATGAGGCCATGCAGACTGGTGTCCAGGGAGAAGGGACAGCATGGGCAAGGACCTGGAGGCCCTGAGGGCCAAGGCCAAGGTTCCCAGGGGACGGTGAAGGGTCCAGTCTCAACACAAACCAGGCTTGAGTCTGAGATGGGCAGCCAGCAGGGCTCCGAGCAGAGGAGGGGCCAGGCTGATGGGGATTTGACAGGATCCCTCAGGCTGCAGGAGGCAGGAGAGTCTGGGGCAGCCTGGACTTGGGGAGCAGGCCGGAGCAGGGAGGGCGGGGCGGTCAGGGCGGTCGGACGCAGAGCCTTTGGGACCTGAGGGTTCGAGGGGTGCAGTGAGCCTCCTCCAGGGGGCTCCCCTGCGCACTCACCTCTGGTCCTCCCTCCCGACAGGCCCCAGGGGCCCACGTGTTGAATGGGTGAATGAGTGGGGATGCTCCTGCTCCGAGGAGCTGGCTGACCGCCTCACTCCGGGCTCAGCATTGGAGGCACCTGCCAGAGGGGCCTGCCTCTTGGAAAACTTACTTGCATTACACAAATGATATTTCAAAGTGCGTCCCTTGTGAAAGAGCCAAACCGCTAGAAGGGGCAGAGTGAAACTCAGAGGGTCCTTCCTCTCTGCTGACTCTCCCCCGGCGGGCGGGGTAGCTGCCGGACAGGTGAGCGCACGGCTTCCCGTGGTCTCTAAGCAATATGCATGCTTCGTCGTGTTAACATTTTCCTGTTGAAACTTTTTCACTAGGAAAAAAAGATTTTAAGCCCTGGTTGGTGTGGCTCAGTGGATTGAGCGCAGGCCTGCGAACCGAAGGTCGAAGGTTTGATGCCCAGTCAGGGCACATGCCTGGGTTGCGGGCCAGGTCCCCAGTAGGGGGCGCTCGAGAGGCAACCACACATGGATGTTTCCCTCCCTCTTTCTCCCTTACCCCCTCTCTGAAAATAACTAAATAAAATCTTTAAAAAGATTTCACAGGCATGTGCCCTGACTAGGAATGTGACCCTTTGGTTTGCAGGCTGGCACTCAATGCATTGAGCCACACCAGCCAGGGCTAAATTCTTTTATAAAACTTTTAAAAAGTAGGCAAGTGAACAAAACCATGGTCTTGAGCATCGCACATGGAGTGTGGCACCTGGGCAAGTGCTCACCTGGGACAAGACGCCCACAAAAGAAATGGCTAGATTTGTACTTCCGGTCAAGATGGCGGTGTAGGCAGATCCCTTTGCACAACAACAGCAAAATTACAACTAAAACATAGAACAACCATTGCTCAGAACCGGCAGAAATTGAGTGGAATGGAATTCTGACAACCACGGAATTAAAGAAACCACATTCATCCAGACTGCTAGGAGGGGCGCAGACATGGAACAGGCTGGTCCTACACCCATGTGTGGTGGCTAAAAATGCAGGAGGGCTATCTCAGGAGCAAGCAGTCCCAGCCAACGGTTCCAGTGCCAGGAAGATAAGTCCCCACAACTTCTGGCTGCAAAAACCAGTGGAGATTGAGTCGGTGGAAGGAACTGCTGGAGCCCCAAGCAGTTCCTCTTAAAGAGCCCACACACGGACTCACCTACTCAGACTCACTCCCTCTGGGCTCTGGTGCTGAGGTGGCAGCTTGAGGGACACCAGTGGTGTGCAGGGGAAGGCTGAGGTGTCTGGCATCAAGGTGAACAGTGGCCATTGTCCCTTTTCTGAGCACCCCCCACACACACACATATCCAGCCATATCTGAGACTCCATCAAACTGGCTAACACTGTTTGACCTGCCTTGAAGATCCCCAGGCTCTGCCCCACCCAATTTACGAGCCCATCCAAGCTGCTTTTTCATAGGAATGGCTGGTCTTGGCTCCTGCTTCACAACATCCTAAATCAGGGGTGTCAAACTCATTTTCACCAGGGGCCACATCAGCCTTGAGGTTGCCTTCAAAGGGCCAAATGTAATTTTAGGACTGTGTACATGGAACTAGTCCTTAACAGGTCAGTGAGAGCTCAGTGCTGCCGCTGGGTAGAAACAAGGTGCCGGGCCGGATAAAACAAGGTGGAGGGCCGGATTCGGCCCGTGGGCCTTGTGTTTGCCACCTGTGTCCTAAATCCTCTCAAACAAGCAGCAGCTGTCCTCAGTGAGCCCCAGGCCTGGCACTGGCAGCAGCCAGCCTAGATTCACAGCTTGGCTCACCTGGGAATCTCCAAGCTCAGCACAAGTAGCAGCCATCCCAGATTGCTTTATAGCTCAGGCAGGGTCGTGGGCAAAAAACAGGTGGGGGCTGACTTGGCCTGCCCCACCCAGGAAAGCCCAGTGTCAGTGCACCCGTGGACAGCAACAAACCACTTTGGGGCACCACCACCCTGCCTCCGTGTAGCTGATCCTCCATGGAGGGCGGAGGTTGGTGGTCAGTGGTCACAGCCAGTCCTCGCAGCTGACTGGTCTGAGTAAATTTCTCCCATTGATGTGCCAACAGCAATCAAGGCTCAACTACAAGAGGAATGGGTATGCAGCCCACATGGAGGGCGCACCTCAAGTACCGAGCCTGGGTGAAAGGGGAGGCTGTGCCACTGGGCCCTACAGGACACCGACTACATCAGGCCACACTACCAAGTACACGGAGTCAAAGCAGCTCTACCTGATACACAGAAACAAACACAGGGGGACCTCCAAAACGAGGAGACAAAGAAACATGGCCCAAATGAAAGAGTAGATCAAAACTCCAGAAAAAGAGCTAAATGAAATGGAGATAGCTAACCTATCAGATGCAGGGTTCAAAACACCAGTTAGAAGGATTCCCAGTCAGGGCACAAGCCTGGGTTGCAGGCCAGGTTCCCCGTAGGGGGCACGTGAGAGGCAACTGCACATTGATGTTTCTCTCTCTCTCTTTCTCCCTCCCTTCCCCTCTAAAAATGAATAAATACAATCTTTAAAAAAAAGAAAAAGAAATTGGAAATTTATTTGAAAAGTAATGAAAGACAATTTCCCTAATTTGGTGAAGGAAATAGACATTCAAGTCCAGAAAGCACAGAGTCCCAAACAAGTTGGACCCAAACAGGCCCACCCCAAGCACACCCTAATTAAAATGCCAAAGGTTACAGATAAAGAGACCGGAGGGGGTGTGGGGGAATGGGTGAGCGGGGAGGGGATCCAGAAGTGCAAACAGGTGGTTACAGAATGGCCGTGGGGGGTAAAGTACAGCACAGGAAAAGAACTTTCCTATACTGCACCCCGCAGCCAAGGACTTACACGCATGGCCCATGAACATGAACAATGGGGGGATGGCCTGTGGGAGTGGGGGGTGCTGGGTGGAGGGGGGCGAAGGGGGAAAATCAGGACAATTGTAACAGCACAATCAATAAAGTGTAATTAAGGGAACGGGGGGACCCAAGGGTGCGTGAGCACTGCCCACTGCTGGGGCCTCCCAAGGCGCCCTGCGCCTGGCGTGGGAGGGCCGCCCGGTCGCCGCCCCGCCGGCACACGTGGTGTCCGTCTCCCCAGTTCTGGCCTGTGCAGAGCGAGAGCGTGGACATCTGCTGACTCCTTACAAAGCTGAATGCTGTCCTGTGCTCCTTGGCCATGTATGAATGGCCCGTCGACGCCCCTTGCCCACTTCCCGGTTAATCCTTCTGTGTGGCAGGAACCCCCTACGCATTCTCAATGTCCCTCCTTTGCTCTGTGGGCCTCTTTGGCTCCTAGGATGTCCCAGTGTTCACCTAGTTTTATGGTCTGCGGTCTGTACCAGCCCCTCAAGCTGAGCCCCGAAAGACCAGTTACGTGGGGTGCAGGCTGATGGAAGAGCTGGGCTGAGGGCAGGTGAGGACCAGGCCTGCCCTCCCGGAGGGAAGCTGCGGGGGTCAGGAGTAGACCTCTGGGGGCCAGGTGGCTTTTGTCCTGGTCCAACCTCCACCATCCTGGTGGGGGATGGGCAGGTGGTAGGATGTCCCCGCCCTCTGACCTGGTCCTGCCTACTTCCCACACCGACCTTGCCCAGTCCTGCCCCCGATGGACCACCTTCCTTTTGACATCCCAAAGTCCACCTGCTGACCTGAGAGTTCAGGGCTGGAGCTCAGACAGGTGGAGCCGCCCCGCCTGAGTCCCACAGCTGCGGAGTCGCTGACGGGGCCAATGTGTCTGGTACCAGGCACGCAGCTCCCGGCCCGGCCACCTGCCGCACCCCCGCGCCGACGACAGGCTCTGCGCGCCCTGCGGGGCAGCTGGGGCTCGGGCCAGGGAGCATCTCCGAGTGGCCAGTTAATGAACCCCTCTCCTCAAGCTCCGTCCTCTCCCCCTTCTCACTCAGGGATGACCTTGAAAATAGACGCCATCAGAATAGACTTTGCAGACACCCCCCCCCCCCGGGCCCTCCCTGCCTCCATGACCAACACTCTTCCTCCCACCAGGAAGTGTCTATGCCCCCAGCCCCACCCCCAGGTGTGGTGGGCCCCATCCCTGCTGGCCTCCTCAAGGTCATTGCTGGCCTCCTCAAGGTCACTGCTCCAACAGGTCTTCCCTGCATCATCAGCATTTTGTCCGTCAGTGGGCCACATGCATGACACACAGCACGCTGCACACACACACACGCACACGAGGCCGCCCACATCTGACGGGCAGATAGATGCCCACGTGCCCGCATGTAACACACACTGTGCACACAGATGCACATGTGCGTGTTAGTCCCAGGCCGGCATCATCCAGCTCCCCAAATAGCTCTCTCCAGTCCCTGGCTCTCTCTGGAACCAAACCTTTCCAAAGAGGTTCCCCCTGCATTCCATGACCTTTGTAAAAGGCCCCGCAACCTACAAGTAGCCAAATCCTCTTGAGCCCCGCTGGTGGCCCTTGTCCCAGCTGACCACTCACTCCTTCTCGGGACACCTTGGCTTCTGGGAACCCTGTGCTCTTGGACTTCCCAGCCCTCTCCCAGCTCCCCGCCCCACCCTCCCCTTCTGGACCCTCAGGGCTCCAGGGCCCAGCTCCAGCCTCTGAGCCTTTGCTCCTGTCTCTCGGTGTCCCGCTTCCAACATGACCCCCGGCTGTTTCTCACCAGTCCCGGCTTGTCCCTCAACGTGGCTGACAGGCAACTTCACAAACGCCCCACCCCCCATCCTCTTCACCCTCCCAGGTGCTCAGCCTAACCTGCAAGGCCTGGCCTGTCCTGTCCCTCGCACACCCACCCCCGGTGGTCAGCATTCAGACAGAATCCAGCTGCTTCTCTCGGCGTCCTCCACACCACGCCAGGGAAAACCTAAGCCAGCCCACAACTCTCCTCACTCCCAGAACCTCACGCTGACCTGCGGGGCCCTCCTGCATTTGGCCCCACCCCTTCCCCCTCCCCCACCTCTCTGACCTCACTGACCAGGCCTCCCTACCTGGGCACACACAGGTGTCCACTTTGGTAAGATAAGCTCTCCCAGGAGAGGGGGGAGTGTGTCTTGGGTCAGGTCCCGGCAGCAGCATACGAGGGTCAAAGGTCAAACCCACACCTACAAGGCGGAGCTAGTGAGCAGCCTCTGCCCCCCTGGGCATCCGGGCCTGGGCAGGGTGGTCGTCTCCCCAAGGCCCCCTCAATCTCCCTGGGGATTCTTCACTCCCACCCTACCGCCCTGAGGGAGCCTGCACACCTTACCCTGCACCCCCTCACTGACCTGGGCACAGACCCCACCACGGACCGCACGAGCTGTGGACAGGGAGGCCACGCACTTGCCCCAGGCACAGGGGACAGTCTCCACCAGCGGAGCACTTCAGCAGAGACTGCGCATGACCCAGAGCGGCATGTACCCCAGAGGCTGAGTCTACAAGTGACCTGGGGTGAAAAGGACAAACCGCAGAGAGTGGGGACTGGCTGCCGCCACGATGGGGGGTGTCAGTGTCAGTGTCAGTGGCCCCTCGGGAAACACCCAGGGCCGGACGGGCCCAGGCACCTTCAGATTTCTCCATGTTGTCTCTCAAGCGGGACCCTGGGACCCCAGGCACTGAGCAGGACATAACTCACTGACTGGCTTCCAAGCCCCTCCGCTCCGTGTCCTCGGCAGACCCAAGCTCCTCACCCTGCGTGATTTTCCCTGACTGACCTTTGCCACCTCCCGCTGCCACTCCCAGGCCTCTGCTCCGGCTGTGCCCTGGCCAAGGGGCCCCCCCTCCCCACGTGGTCTTTCTGGCGGAGTCCACGTCCACTGCAGCCTTCCAGGCAGCAGAGGAACAGGGTCAGATGTGACATTTAGGAAGAGGCTTTTGGGAACCCCAGCTCGGAGGGCAAGTGGAAGAGGGGAGGAGCTGCACTTCCTGGCACCTACAGCGATGCCCTTTCACCCTCGTTCCACGGGTGGCCATGGACGTGCCTGAGGTCCCCAAGCATGGCACCAGAGGAGTAGGGCGGCTGTGGCCTTGAGCTACCAGTTGTTCACCTGAGCCACCACCTCCCTAGGAATGTCCCAGGGCCTGGTGGTCCCCAAGGCCAAGTGTCAACCCAAGGACCTCCATGGATCATACTCAGAGACCCCCAGAACAGGACAGCCGCAAGGAAGTGTAGGGAAAGTGACACCTGGAGAGGGGAGGACACTGACGCCAAGGTGATGCAGAAACGGAGCCCAGCCTGCCACGGAAGTGCTCCCTGCAGCCCCCAACCCGGCCATACGACCTAGTACATCTGGCGGTTGTCACCGGCCCTCTGAGGTAAGGTGTGGGCCTCGAAGGCCACGGTGCACTGAGGTGATGCAGAGCTTGGGGCGGGGCTATCTGGTTGGGTCTCAGCATGACCTCTGATTTGCACATGCGGTGCCCAAACTTTGGACCCCTTGTGAGGAGGCTTGGGCCCATTCCACCACAAATGTCCGCTCCTCACTTGGAGGGCACCTTCCTGAGCCCCAATTTCAGGGCAGGTGAACTGGGGGTCATCATTTCCAGCACCCATATGACAGGTAAAAACCAAGTGAAAGCAGGCACGCTTAGCACAGACTGCATACAGCAGGCGCTCATAACTTGCTGCCTGTAGCCATTCATCCATTTTCTCAGCTGGGGCTCCTGTGTTCCTACCCAGCCGGACAGAACGCGGGTCAGGGCCCTTAGGGGTCACAGCTCCTGCATTTCCACCCCTCCGTGCACAGACTGTTTTCCCCAAGGTCACAGACGGTCAATGCAAAGGGGACCTGGAATACGACTCAGAGTGACGAGGAGAGGCCCGGTCTGCGGGCCTGGGGCGCCTATGAGCGCACCCAGACTCTCACCCAGCGGCGGCGCGGCTGGCGGGGTCCAGACGCGGTCTCCGGCCCGGGCCACCCGCCCCGCGGAACCTCTCCTCGCCGCCGCCGGCGTTTCCGGAAGCCCCGCCCCCCAGTGCGCCCTCAAGTTTCTCCTAACTTTTCCGCGGGTCCCGCTGGGCGCCCCGCCCTCCGGCCTGTGACGTAACAATGGTGCAGCACGGCGACCAATGGGCGGTGTCGGGGGCCGGCAGTGCGAGCCAATGGCGGTAGCGGGCCGTCCCGCGGTCCTGCCCGGCCGGGGCCGCACTGCGCCGCCCGCCGCCCGCCCGCAGCCGGCGCCTGCACCGCCGCCCAGCGATCTGCTTGCGGCGGTTCAGAGCGCGGCTGCGGCGGGCGCGGGCGGCGGCAGCTCCTTCCCGTCAGTCCTGGGACCTTCGCCTCCGCGCCTATCCGCGGAGGGACAGCGCGCGCTTCGGCCAGCAGCGGGGGCGGGGACGTCAGACCCTCCGCCCCCCACCCCCCGGCCCCCACGGTGAGTCCCCCTCACCTAGCTCTCAGCCCCAGCCCCGGGCGCTCTCCCCTGGTCGCCGCCCCCCTCACGCCCCCTGGGTACACGCACCCGCAGATGCAGCCCTCGCTGCGCGCACTGCCGGCCCACAGAAACGCTGGCCTCGCTCGCGGCGACCCGAGGTCCCCCGTGCCTCCGGGAGGGGATCGGGAGGAGCGGCCCGGCGGCCCGGGACGCGCCACCCAGCCCTCGCCGGCCCAACCCCCCAGTCACTCAGCCGCGGCCGTGACTCAGTGCCCAGTGACGTGGGGCGGCCCAACTTTACGTAACCCGCCCGGCGCCCCACGATGTCAACACTGGGTACACCTGGGGCGCAGAGGCCCAGGCGTGGGGGGCTGCTCTAGTCCTAGCACTCCCCAAAAGGGCGCTGTGACTGCAGCCCGCCCCCGCCGCGCCCATCTCTGTAACTTAGTCACCCAGACCCTTTGTGTCCAAGGACTTCGCCTTGAGAGAAAGCAGAGGGTACCTGGGGCCATGGTCTGACGCCAGGGCTCAGGTTGAGGCCGGGGTCTCAGAGGGCAAGGTCTGGGTTCCCTGTGTGTTGGGACACCCCAAGTGTGGAATGAGCCCAAAATGGGCGGCAGGAGATCCGGGTTGTAGGCCTGGCTCCACCCCGACTTGCTGACTGATCTTGGACAAGCTCGTCCCTTGCTGGAAAGTGGGGCGACGGGCCTGCTTCGTCCAGTGGTGGGCAAGGTCAGGAGCCGGGGGCGACTCGGGATTTGCAGGCCGCGGTGTGCCGCACACAGTCTCGGTGTAGACTCCGCTCGCCAGCCTCCTCCCAGGAGCTGGAGGGATGTGGACGTCATGTAAACATCCCATTTGGGTGGAAGGCCAGCGTCCCATCTCCACCCCCAGACGCATCCTGCTGGGGTTCACAGCCTGCGTACCCCTTCTTTCTTACAGATGAAGAAGCTGAGGCCCCGAGAAGGATAGACTCACGTCTGCAGAACTAGGTGAGCTCCGTGCAGGAACCAGGGGCCTGTAAGGCTGGGGCCTGCCTTGGGGGGAGACTCTAGGGGTCCCCACCCGTGGTCCGGGGTCAGAGGACTGGGTCAAGGTTAGGTAGGGCTGGGAAAGGTATTTGTCGTACAGAAAGGACTGGGCTCAGCGTGAGATGTGGGTGCAGTGTTCCTACTCCCTACCTGCCCTTTTTTCTAGTTGGGGTTGGGCGTGCCTGGCCCTGGTGGGAACAGGACCTCTTCCCCTGCTCTCTGGGCTGGAGAGGTGTGGCCTCGTCAGTGGGTGGAGCTGGATTGGGCTGTGGGGGAGTCTGGGAAGGGGCTGTCCAGAGAAGATGCCAGCGCAGCAAGAGCAAGGGTGTGGGAGGCGGTTCAGGGTCCGGGAGAGAAGGCAGCTGTGAGGAGTGACGGCAAGGGCCTTTCCGAAGCTGGAGGTAGGTACACGGTCCCGGCCCGTGGGGCCCTGTGAGGGGGGACCAGGAATCCCCTCTAAGGCCCTCCGGTTTCCCCGATTGAGCCCAGTGGTGGCGTCAGGTCCCAGACGCCTCACCGCGGTCCCCTCCGCCTGTAGGTGGTGGGCCGCAGCGCCCATGCCGTGAGGGCGGGAGTCGCCCCTCTGCCAGCATGCCGTGGGACGCTCAGCGGCCCGGGGGCGGTGCGATTGGTGGGACCGAAGGCGGCAGCGCAGCGCGCTCCCGGGCGCAGAAGCAGTGCCGGAAGTCCTCGTTCGCCTTCTACCAAGCTGTGCGCGACCTGCTACCGGTGTGGCTGCTCGAAGACATGCGCGCCAGTGAGGCCTTCCACTGGGACGAGCGCGGGCGCGCCACCGCCTACTCGCCGTCAGAGGCGCTGCTCTACGCGCTGGTGCATGACCATCAGGCCTATGCGCACTACCTGCTGTCCACCTTCCCGAGGCGCGCGCTGGCCCCGCCCAGTGCCGGCTTCCGGTGCTGTGCTGCGCCCGGCCCGCATGTGGCGCTGGCCGTGCGCTACAACCGCGTGGGCATCCTGCGCCGCATCCTGCGCACGGTGCGTGACTTTCCGGCAGAGGAGCGCACACGCCTGCTCGACCGACGTGGCTGCAGCCGCGTGGAGGGCGGCGGCACGTCCCTACACATGGCCTGTGAGCTGGCAAGCCCGGAGTGCCTCTTCCTGCTGCTTGGCCATGGCGCATCGCCTGCTCTGCGCGATGGCGGCGGCCTCACACCGCTGGAGCTGCTGCTGCGCCGGCTGGATCTTGACTCCGGGGCCACCGCTGCCCCTGGGGGCGTACCCGCTGTACCCGGGGAGCCACTCCAGCGCCGCCTGCTGCTGCTCGACTTGCTGGTGCTGTACGCGCCTGCAGGCACCGCCGGCCCCACCCGCCGTGAGCTGCTGGGTGACCGGTCACGCTGGCAGCGGCTGCTGGGCGAAGACAAATTCCAGTGGCTAGCAGGCCTGGCACCACCCTCGCTCTTCGTGCGCGCCATGCAGGTGCTGGTTGCGTCCATCTCGCCCTGCCGCTTCCCTGAGGCCCTGGATGAGCTGCCGCTGCCACCCTTCCTGCAGCCGCTGGACCTCACGGGCAAAGGCTAGCCCACGGGGCACCCTGAGCACTGGATTTTTGGAGAATACTATTTTTCAGAGTGTTGTACCTAGCACTTTACATATATTGATCTCTGTACATTGGAATTTCTTTGTCTGTTGTGTGCATGGAGGGCGGGGCCAGGGCGGTCAGGTGGGCCCGGGGTGGAGGATCCCTAGGTCTGGCTGGGCCCAGTGCTCAGCCTCGCTGCGCAGAGCAGGGTTGAGGGAATCACATGGCTCCCAGGAGCCAGGCCTTGACCACAGCTTCCTTCCCAGGTGGAGGAAGGAGTGGGGCGGGTGCTGGGGAGTGGACTGATGTGTCTAAGCAGGACCCACAGCATTGCCGAGGCATGAAGGCCAAGAGCCCCCCTCAGGTCTAGGGGGTCCGTTGAGGCCGCTGTGGCCCCTGGCCGGTAGGGGGCAGAAGGCTGCTGCGCTGCAGGGGGCCGGCGTGGTAGTGGGTGGGCCTCCTGTCCTGCACTGGTGCCTGCCCCTCCTTGGGTGTCAGTGTGACCGTCTCCACCAAAGCTAGTCTACCCAGGCCCAGCCTTACTCTGTCAGCCCTTTTGCTGTCTCCTGAGTGCGAGCAGGCACCTAGCCCAGGGGCTCCAGGCCCCAGCTGCGCGCCCCCTTAGGCGGGGTTAGGTGGGCCTGAGGCCCGCCCTCAGTGTTCCCTGGTCCTGCAGTGGGTCCACCAGTGGGTGTCAGACAGTGCTCATGGGTGGCGGGTGGCGTCACCCAGTGGGAAGCCCTCTT
Source organism: Trachops cirrhosus (assembly GCA_028533065.1). Taxonomy (NCBI): domain Eukaryota; kingdom Metazoa; phylum Chordata; class Mammalia; order Chiroptera; family Phyllostomidae; genus Trachops; species Trachops cirrhosus. Next base: position 193,071,920 of record CM052538.1, on the reverse strand, counting down.
GCTCAGCCAGGGGAGGTTTCTGCAGGAAGGTTCTGAAGGTGGAGACTGGTCAGCAGGCACACTGTGGCCCTTCGGGATCGAGGGATCCTGGCTGAGAAGCAGGGTCGGTGTCGGAGGAGCCTGGGGGCCGGGGACAGTGGCCAGGGTGCACCGCCCAGGCGTTCCGTCGGGCTGTGAAACCCAACCCGTGACCGCAGGGGCTGGAGGCCACGATGTCCTGCCAGGAGCCGGGAGCTAAAGGTCTGGGTGGCGAAGAGTGACCAGCCTGGCTGCGGTGCCCACTGCCCACGCTGCCCGCAGTGTCCCTGAGGGAGCGTGCCTGGCCTGAGTGCCAAAGGGGCTTTGGGTGGTGACCTGTAGGTGGGAGGGCACAGAGGGGCCTGGGTAGCAGGAAGGTCTTGCTTGGCGGGGGGGCCTGGTTCTGGCCTGCACCTGCCACCTACTCTCAGGGTGACCTGGAACAAACCCTTATCTGGGGCTTCTGTGTCCCCATGTTTTTAAAGCGTTTTGGACCATTTCCAAGCTCCCTGCCTGCCTGGAAATGGATGTGACTCCAGTCCCTGGGAGGTGTGGGGTGGGGGGTGCACAGCCCAGTGGCTGGTCCTAGATTCCAAGTGGGAGTAAGGGGCCCTCCCCTCCTGCAGCATGTCCTGGGCCAGTTAAATAGCTTCTCTGAGCGGTGACTCTTGTGGGCAGTGGACACTCACATCTCCCAGCTCAGAACGTGGGGCATCGGGAGCCTCTGGGTCTTCTAAGAGGTCCCAGGCCCTCACAGCCAGGGGTGCCATTGTGGGTGAGGGTTCCTTTGCTTTGGAGATGGAAAGTGCCCAGAGCCTCAGGTCACAGTGGCTGCAGAGGCGGGGCCTGGGGAGGCGCCGGGGAACCCTTGGAGCCTGCTGCCCGGGACCTGGCGGAGGACCTGGGCCTGCAGCCGTCTCACGTCTCCCCAGCCCCAGCCCTGCCCTGTGAGGCTGGCCCAGGGCCCGGGACTAGGTCCTGTTCCACTTCTCCTCCAGGCCTACAGCTGCCCCTTTGGTGACAACCTCCTTTGAGCTCCCTAGGCTGGGGACGGGATGACGCTGGGGTTGGGGAGCTGCCCAGCCTGGAAGGGGGACAGGACACTTACTGTGAGGCAAGCAGGAAGTAGCACCTGGGCTGGTCCCAGCAAAAGAAAGTGCGGGCGCCGTAGAAGTGGGGAAAGTCAGGGCCGAAGTGGGGTGGTTTGGATGGGGGGGTGAGCGGGGGTCTGCACCATCATCCACTCGTCAACCTTGGGGCCATCTGAGGACCCCTTGGAGGGCTGAAAGGGCAGGAGGCTGGCAGTTGGGACATTAGCCCTTGATGCCCTCGCTGTGGAGGGTAGGACGGGGTGGGGGAGGCTAAAGGAGTCTGCACTGCTGAGAGCTGCAGGGAAGGCCAGCGGGGCAAGGCCAGGTTGACGTCACAGCCCTGTGACAGCCGAGCAGGGCCTGATGCCTGGCGTGGCTCCCACTGGGCCTCTCTGGGGACTGGTGTCTGGCTCGGTGAGCGAAAGGTGCAGGGCGGATAAGAGTTATCTGGTGGCCACTGCTGGCCCAGAGAGGGAGGTGGGCCCCAGCTGGGCTTATCAGACTCCTGGGCCCTCTGGCTCCAGGAAGGGCAGCAAGGGTGGTCACCCTGGCGATGAGCGTGGAGAACTGGGGATGCTGGAGCCAGCCAGGCCCAGCCAGGCCCAGCCCAGGGCCGTGGCAGACACCAGCTCAGCTCCTGGCCACTGGCAGGCAGTCTGGGTGGCTTCCCAAAGGCCCCGCCCACAACAGGCCCACTTTTCTCTGTGGGAAGCGCACAGGTTCACTTGCTCTGTTCCTTCGTTCCTCCAGTCTCTCGAAGGAAAACCAACAGCGGCCGATACTGGCCACCCCACGCCCACCGGAGGCCCACGAGCCCCAGCCTGTTAGGGCTCAGGCCAGAATCCGTACCCTAGACACCTACGGGTGTCGTGACCTCATACCCAGAGCTCAGAAGGGACACCACAGGACATTGCATGCTGTAGTGGAGGCCTGGGGGTGGATGGCCAGGAGGGCAGGGGAGCAAGGCTCTGGCTGCCCCTCCTTTGTCCTGGTGAGGACCCTGTGCCCGGCCTCGCTGCGCCAGCTTCACAGGACAACCTCGGCTTTCCTGCCTTGATTTCCCTCCCACCTTCTTCACTCACTTTCCAGTCGCGTGTTGAGAGCAGATTCCTGAGCTGCCCCAAGTTGAATGCGGAACAAGGAGGCTTCCTGGGCCTCAGGAAGAGGCGACAGCGCCGCCAGAGGAGGCCTCGCGGCGTTTGGCCTGTTTGAGGAGAGAGTGACCGGTGACTGAGCCGCCCCGCAGTGGCTGGGTCTGGTTACACTTTAAAGTGGAGGCGCAGCTGGCGCGCGGTCAATGCACAGACGTTGCATGTGTAGTTTGAGGCGTTGTGATGTGTGTACACGAGAGTAGTCACCAGCCCCATCGAGACAGAGGTGAAGAGGGAGATTTCTGCCCTCGGGGGTTTTACGGAGAATTCCGTGTACTGAACTCGCGGCCCAAGCGGCGCCCTCGCTGCGCAGAGCCCCTGCCCCCAGCACGGACTGCGCAGCTCCTAGCCCGCTGCGCGGCCGCCCGCCAGAGGCGCCTGCAGGCCCCTGCCCGCCACCCAGCACCCCCTGCTGGTACTTGGGCGCACTTTCTCCCCGTTTTCCTATGTGCACACATACATGTACTTTCCTCTGCATGGCTTTCACATACATTAGGTCACTACACAACTCAGCACCTTTACACTCGCTGTCGTGTGCGCATCGCCCTGTGTGGTGAAACACGCCGTGAACACGGTTTCTAAGAAGCTTCTGGTGACTGATCTGTGATATCTGACACAGCTAGTGTCATACCACAGGGCTGATGTTAGAGAGGGCCCAGCTTTTAAAATGCAAATTTTATTTTTGGAATAAATAATGCATTTACGTGGCTCAAAATTCACAAGATACCAAAAAGTACGTACTCCGGGCAACCAGCGCGACCCGCTGCCCGTGTGGTGAACGTGCTTCTTTCTGCACCACCCACACCCTCCGCTCCCGTCTACGGTCGCCTCCGGAACCACGCCATCATCGCCACACCAGGGAACGTCCACCTTCCTGCCCTGGAGCCCGGGGACAGACCGCCCCTGGCCGTGGTCGGGGAGCAAGGCGCGGGCACTTCACAAGGGGATGCGCCCAACGTCAGTCTCAGCTGTTCCCGCTGAGAAACGAGACTGTGCGCGACGTTCTCGAGGACAGGTGTGTGTGGGGGTGCAGCACGTGGGTTGGAGGGTTTTGCTGCTGCAGGACCCCAGGGACTTCCCCAGGACGGTGCTAACGGGGGTCCCCACCCACCGCGCGGGCCCTGCCACAGCCGCGCCCAGGCCCATCCACACGTGAGGCTCTTCTCCCAGTGCGAACCAGTGCTGCGGGGCACGTGCAACGTCACATCCCGTTCTCGGGGGTATTTCCCCTTCTAGTTTTGTGTGCGGTTTTTAAGTTGCAGCATTTTGACACTGAACAAAAATGTCTCCCTGTTGCTTTCCCCACCACTTTGTTTAGAAAGCCCTGCCATCCAGAAATCTGGTAGTTTCCCCCCGGCTTGATTCTTCAGTCTGTCGAATGTTTGTGTTGTGCAAATGACCGAGCTGTGGACAGGGGGCCTGTGGAGTCACACTCCCATCCCCCATCTCCGATGCCGCCCGCATCACACAACCTCCCTGGGGCCTGGCCAGGCTGCCCGGTGTCACCAGCCCTGCCGCCCAGGCTGGCCTCTGGCATCACCCCTCCCCTGGAACCCCGAGAGCATCGCACAGCACAGGTCGGGGCTCCAGCGCGGCCTCCAGTCCTGGGGCTCCCCGTGCCACCCCGAGCAGGTTCCTGGACTCTGAGTCTACGCAGGGCAAAGTGGGACAGATACTATTTTTAGAATTCCTCCCTGCCTGCCCCCAGCGTAAAAGTCCCAGTGGGGACTCGGACAGACTGGGTTAAACCCATACATCCCTTGGGAAAGGACTGGCGTCTCTCGGGGAACCGACTCCTCCATCGGGTTGTCGGACACCCTTCCCAGATTTAGATTCAGGTCTTCTTGGATGTCTTCTGGAAAGCTTGGCCATTTCTTTAAAAAAACTTTTTTAAAAAAATTGACTTTGAGAGAGAAACATTGGTTTGTTTTCCACTTATGCCTTCACTGGTTGATTCTCGTATGTGCCCTGACTGGGGTTCGAACCGCAACCTTGGTGCATCGGGACGACGCTCCAAACAGCTGAGCTGCCCGGCCAGGGCAGAGCTGGGCCACGTCCTGACCTGAGTGTGACATTTCTTACTCGGCCGTTCCTGGGGACAGTTGTCCTGCTGTTACAGATGGGAACTTTCTCGGAATGCTGGGCTCCAGAGGGCACGGCTGACGTTTGGTTTTGTTTCTTGGAGGGCCCCTGGGGTTTGAACCCCCCCAAAGCCTGTTGGCAGTGGCCCAGCCTCAGTGGGCCCCAGGGGGAAATGGCTCTGTACTCCGCCTCAGGAGTGACCAGGGTGGACACTGGCCTCCAGGGTGACCCTGCCTGCGGGACTGCCACCTGGGGCAGACGGGCGCCCACGCAGACGTGGAGCGAGTCACATGATCACACGCGCTGCGCTTCCAGGCAGCGGGTCTGGCTGGCAGGTTCCTCCCAGACCGGCGGGCACGTCGGCCTCCGTGAGTGCCCTCGGAGGGCACCTGGTCATGGCTCGGAAAACGTCTAGTTTATCGCCCTGTCTCACGGCACAGCTAAAAATTAAAACCAGCCCTGGCTGGTGTGGCTCAGTGGATTGAGCGCTGGCCTGCGAACCAAAGGGTCGCCGGTTCGATTCCCAGTCAGGGCACGTGCCTGGGTTGCAGGTCAGGTTCCCAGTTGGGGGGGCATGCGAGGAGCAACCACACGTTGATGTTGCTCTCACTCCCTCCCCTTCTCTAAAAAGAAATAGTCTTTAAAAAACACAGAAAGAAAACCGTACACAGCACTGGAGCTGACAGTGGTTTAGCCGCATCGAGCCAGACACGGAGGCCCCGGTGGGTCGGGGAGGGCGCGGCGCCGAGGGGTGGGCTCCGCGTGCCGTTTGCGGCCGACGTGCCACAGTCACCTGGGGGCCTCTGCTGTCCCCAGACCGTGAGAGGAGGCTTCTGTCAAAATGAAGCGTGTTGCCAAGTCTGGGATCAGCGTCCTGTCCTCACTTAGCCCTGGAAGACCCTCGTCTTCACAGCCGGCTGGTCTGTCAGCGCCTTTCGCCTGTGGCCTGGGGGCCCCACACCCTCGCTGAGGGGAAGAGTGGCCTCGCGGGGCTGGGCCCTGGGCGGGCTACCGAGGCTGCGCACAGCTGCTTCCCCGAGGGGGAGGGGACTCAGGTGCGGGATGCGGGCGGGATGCGGGCGAGGTGCGGGCACTGCGGGCCGACCCGGAGACGGGAGCCTGGTGGGGCTGCAGCAGGCGCAGCTTCAGCCTTCGGCGGGGGGTCAGCCCGAGTGCCCGCTCACGGTGCCGGGCCGCCAGCGGCAGGTCCCGGGACCGCCCCACCCGTGGAGGACAGGCGGGTGACGCCCGCCGTCTGCGAAGGTGCAGCCGAGGACGGTGCGGGCTCAGGATAAATCAGGGGAAGGAACGAAAGGCCTTCCACTGGCTTCAGAAAATACATCTCTTCTAAATGTGTAACATTGGATCTCTAATGAGGTATCTCACGCAGGTTTGTGACACGCTGAAGGGAAGAAGGCAATGATCAGTAGAGTCGCCCTCTCAGGCTGCCTCTGGTCTCCACGACGCCCGCCGGTCACGTCTCAGCCAGCCAGCACGGCCACACTCCCTGCCGTCCCTGCCAGGGGACGCGCCCGCACCCCAGGTCCATGTCGCCCACTGGCCTGTAGTGTGGTGGCTGAAGGGCGTTCCCCGGCGGCGAGTGTGCCCTGGCCTGGGTGTGCCGTGGCGTGTGCGGCGTGGTCCCCGTCCTGGCATGCCGGGCACCCACCTCTCAAACTCGGCCTGGGGACCCTGTGGGCGTCCGGCATGGAATGTGTACTGGACCTGTGTCCCTCACAGGAGGCGGTGGGCTGTCTCGGGGACACAGGCAGTGGTGGCAGAGCCCTGCCCTGGCTGACTCGTGCTGCCCACGGGTGGCTCCCCACATGGTGCCACAGCGGGACCGGGTGTGGTCAGGAAGGGGAACGTGACTGAGGTGCAGGGGCCACTGCGATGCCCGCCCCCGACGGCGGCCACGGCCCCCCAGAAACGGCCGCACAGGGTTCAGAGGCGCCGCTGCTCCAGCAACAGCTGTGATCGCTCGGCCGAGCCGCGGGCTCTGCAACAAGTTGGAAGCGAACATGGATGGAAGCAAGTGTGGGTGTTTGCCGAGGCCGGACGTGTCTGGGCCAGAGCCGGCGAGGCGTGTCCCAGAGTGAGCTGTGCAGGAACCCATGGTCCGCTGCCCGTCTCGCCTCCTCCCTCCTGAGCAGCCCCGCGCAACCGGCGCCTTCAGATGACCTCCCACTCGTCCTCCAGGTCCTCGGGGTGCGCGGCGGCGGCCTGGCTGCTCTGGGTGCCGTGCGAGTGGCTGAAAGTCCTTGTCAGCCGCTGCAGGAGGTAGCCGGGGGGGCCCACTGCCCACAGCTCGTCTGATGAGGTCACTGCAGGGACAGGGACACACACTTGTCAGTCACCCCGCCCGGGGGAAGGGCACAGATGGAGCCAGGCGCCAATTCACATCCAGACGTGGCACTTTCTAGCTGCGGGGCCTGGACCCACCACCCCGACCCGTGCCTCAGTGTCCTCAGCTTTAAAGCGGGCGGTGCAGTGCCCTGCTGCCTTCCTGAGAGACCCTGACAGCCCAGGTGCCCGGTTCCCTCCCTCAGTGTGACCCCGGGGTGGGCTCCTGCGGGGAGGCTGAGTCCGTGGGAGCGGCCTGGGACAGTGCCGCGGACGTGGCCCCGGGAGCCTGAGAACCCCTTGGAGCCCTGCGCGGCCCGGAGCCCCGGCACCTGCCTGTGAGACACGTCACGCTCCCAGGGACCTTCTTCCAGTAGTCTCCGGCAGGGTTTTTGTCAGTGACACCGTAGCGTCGGGCGAGGTCGCCGTTGGGGCAGCGGGCCCACACGGTCCGGCCGCTGAGCGCCAGCTGGCAGGCCTGCAACCCTTTGGGCAGACAGGGCCTCCGTCTGTTCCGAGACCACGCGGCGGGACAGGCCGCCCCCTCCCAAGAGCCTGCGCTCTCCCGACTCTGCACCCGCCGGCCAGCGTGCCCTGCAGTGACAGAGTCCCACCCAGGGCCGTGCCTGCAGGGGACCCCAGGGAAGGGTGCCCAGTGGCAGGACCGGCACAGCTGCCGAGAGCCCAGGCTCAAGGGCAGAGGGCCCAGGTGCTGCCGGGACGGCCACAGCGTGCTGCCTTTGAGCGCCTGCGCGGCCTGCTCGCGGTGCAGGGTCAGGCTGCACCCCTGGGGCCACTGCTCACCGGTGACCCTTTCAACGGCGAGCAGCACAGTGGCATCATGGGAAGGGGCGGGGGGAGGGAGGAGAAAAGACCACGCTGCCCTGGCTGCTCAGCTTGGCAGACGGGGCCCCCAGCCGCCGGTGAGGGCAGTGCCACGTGCTCACGCGCCGCTACCTGGCACGTGCTCCCAGTCGGTCCCCACCGGCATCTCCTCGGTGATGCCCACGCGGACGTGCACGTTGCACCTGTTGTCCAGCGCCCACAGCATCTGGTCGTTGGGGCTGCAGTGGACGCTGACCAAGGTGAGCCCCGCAGGCTGGAAGTGGGGAGAGAAGGGGTGGTGGGCAGGTTATTGTGGACAGAGCAAGGTCAGGAGCCGTGGAGAGTGAGGTCAGTGGTGTGGGCCGGGGGCTCAGAGCCTCTTGGCGCCTGCTGCTTGCTGGCCGCCGGCCCTCGGCCCCTGCCCGCCCATGCCTCCGCCGTCCGTCCCCCACCCACTCACCCGCCAACAGATACGTGAGCATCTACTCTGTGCCAAGCATTGCGCCTGGAGTTAGCAACCCTTTCCTTGGCTCCTGGATTTTAAAGTCTGGCGTGAGGCACACAGGCCATCGCTCAGACGGTCACACACACACAGACGTACAGGCCGCCACGGGCAGAGGTGGACGAGGCGCCGAGGGCACGTGACTGGGGCACCAGGCCCAGAGGTCAGGTAAGCTGCCTTGGATCCCACAGCTACACTGAGAACGCAGGACGGACAGGAATGGCCAGGAGAGGAGGGAGGGGGATGGGCCAGGCAGGGCACACGGTGGCCCGAGTGGGTGGGGCCGGGGCGGCTTCGAACCAGGGGCCGCTCCTCAGGAGGCTGCGGAGGGCCTGCCCGGACCCAGGGCACTGAGACTGGGGTGCTCAGTGGGGGTCTGGAAGGGCGCCCGAGGGCAGCGGTGGGAAACAGGACGCACGTGCGGGAGGCTTCCGGCCGGACCGAGGACGGGCTTCGGGGAGAGGAGGGGAGGCGAAGTGGAAAAGGCCCGGGTGGTGAGGCGGCAAAGGCCTCCACAAACGTCACTGAGCCTCTGCCACCCTCCCCGAGCCCTGGACACGACCCGAGAAATGTCACTTCACAAACGTCAACTGGAACAAGTCCCAGTGCCCTCGCTCCAGTGGCCGAGCAGGGCAGCGCGGGGCGAAGAGCCGCAGTCCGTGCGGGTGCCCGACATGAGCACAGGCCGGGGCCCGCTCCAGAGCGCGAAGCTCCCTCCTGCTGCACCCCGCGTCCCCCCCTCCGCTCCTGCTGCACCCCGCGTCCCCCCCCCCGCTCCTGCTGCACCCC
>CM052538.1:193036994-193062619 GCA_028533065.1 Trachops cirrhosus | reverse complement strand
GGGTCTGCAGAGAGCACCGCGTCCCTTCCTCCCACAGGCTGTGCGCTGTGCACCCCGTGAGGCTTAAATAGCGATGCGCACCTGAGTGCTTGCCAGCCTGCCCAAGGGGCCTGGGTTGGGCACCTGTCAGCCCTTAGCGTGTTAGTTCATTCGTGTGCCCCAGTTGCCAGGCCAGAGATGCTGTGGCCCTGTGTGGAAGGCCACAGAGACAAGATCGTCGCCAGTGTCAGGAGGGGTCGCTTTGTCTGAACTGCCGGATGTGCTTGTTACCAGGTTGGGGTTTGACACCGAGCCCTTTAACTTCTTCCTCCACGGTGCCCATCGAGCTCTTAGCTGAAGATCACTGTAGTATTGGAGGACATTTTATCCTATTCCTAACCATTTTAATAATTTTAAAAGTTTGTAGTTTGTCCTTTATTTTTTTAATATTTTTTAATTTACTTTTATTTATTTTCAGAGAGAGGAGAAGGGAGGGAGAGAGGGAGAGAAGCATCAATGTGTGGCTGCCTCACGCGCCCCCTACTGGGAACCTGGCCCGCAACCCAGGCACGTGCCCTGACTGGGAATTGAACTGGCGACCCTTTGATTCGCAGGCTGGTGCTCAATCCACTGAGCCACCCTAGCCAGGGCATATTCTCTGTTTTCTTAGTTAACATTTCATGAGTGAGGCCTTAGCACCCATTGTGTGTAGAATATTTGCATCCATTTAAAACATCCCTGCGTTGCATAATCTGTACTTAAGAGATGTATTCTTCGCCAGTTTCAAATGTATTTTTCATTTATTGAAAATGTATCTTTTACGCCAAAATTTTGGTTTTTAATTCGTATCTCTAGAGTCACACCTCATTTTAAACGCTCTTGTTTTGAAGTAGAAGGCGGAAGCAGTGACGCCTGGCACAGTTCCCTGGAGTCGACTCCCTGCTGTGAGTGTCCTGGCGACAGTCCCCAGTCCTTGAACACAGACCTGCTGTCTGCGACCTCGAGTCTGGGTCAGCTGAGCACAGAGTCTCCCGACCTGGAGAGCAGCCTCAGTGCGGAAGTGAACGGTGTCCTGCAGGACAGTAGTGACCCGGAAGCATTTAGTGTCTTGGAGTTGCCTGAGCCCATCCCTGACTTACTCAGTAAAGATGACAACAGAACGGAAACCCCACGATGGAACCAGGCTGGGGAGATGGAGCCCCACAGCGAGGCGTTGAGTTTACCGTTGCAGCCAAGGGAAGACATGGAAGGTGGTGACGTCACAGAACCCAAGGAGGAGCCTTGTCCTGTGGGTGATGGACCCAACAGCAGGCAGTCACCTTGCCAAGAACAGGATAGCTCCATTGAGGCCCAGGAGGTGGGGGGCCTGGAGCCTGAGGCCCCCCAAAGCACACTGTGTGAGGCCCCCCTCCTGGACTTGCCCCCAGTGCCTTCCAGCCTCAGCTGGGCTCCCGGCACTGAGGAGTGGCTGCTGGAGACCAGAGCTGACCAAGGTGGCACCGAGGAGACCGGCCGAGAGCAGGGCCTCCTGATGCACATGGAGGCTCCCGGCCGTCTGGGCGCAAAGCCCTGGCACTCGGGCGTTGGCAGTGACACAGGCCAGAGAGCAGGGGCTCCTTCCGAATGTGACTTGGGGAGTGGGGGCGGACGAGGAACGCCCCCGGTCTCTGCCTCGGTGGCCAGCACCCATGAGCCTCGCCTCGAGCACCCTTCTCGAGACCAGGCACTGACGTCCAGTGACGAGGAGGACATCTACGGCCATGGGCTGCCCTCTTCATCCTCGGAGACCAGCGTGGCGGAGCTCGGAGGCAGCCACTCCCTGCAGGACCTCAGCCAGCCGGCCCCGGAGGACACTGGGCTCCTGAAGGCAGATCAGGTGCGTGGGCTTTTTCTTTAGAAAAATCGCTGGCATGCCGGTTATTTTCCTTCTTATGGAAAGAAATTCTATTTCCACTGCGAAACCTGCAGGCTGAATGTTTGAAGTCTGGGTGGGGGGCATTTCTGTGAATGGCCTGGATCTGTGCTGACCTGTCACTCCTGCTCCGTAACCGCTGCTTCAGCGGCCCGCCCAGCAAGGCACTGAGTGTCGGTCGCCTCCGGGAGGGGCTGAGCGCCTGCAGGCCGTTCCAACGCCAGTGGGCAGAGGACCTGGTGGTGGGGGAGGCTCTGAGCAGGCGGGAGGCAGGGACGCTCCTCACAGCCCTTCAGACGGTGTGCGCACGGGACTGGCAGCAGGAAGCAGCCCTTTCCCCGTGGCTGTTCCCTGCGCCTGTGGCGTGGGTGGGCGCAGGCCCCTGGGGGCCAGCCCACACTGCTAGAAGGCGATTATTGACTGTCCCAGGTCATTTTAGATGAAAAAAAAGTGCTTTTTAATTAGTGCTTACTTTCCTTAGCAGGCGATCACTATTGGAGGGACGTGGGTGGTAAACGAGCCACGTGTTGTAACTTTCCCTGCTGAGTGGATGTGCGTTGCAGAGTCCGAGTCGAGCTTACAGCCGCCTGTGCTTTCCCCGAGCATCCACCAGCTTGTCGGTGCCACCGACCGTGGCGTGTGGCGGCTCTGGCTGTGGGCAGGACCATGCCCAGCACTCCCCAAGTTTGGCCCGTTCACTTCTCTGAAACCGAGCAAGCCAGGAAGGTCGTGCTGTTTTGCCCTGCTCTACAGAGCAGGGGACCGGGACGCGACAGGCGGATGGCCCGCACGTAGCAAGCGCAGGGCAAGGCCGGCCCCAGGGCCCCTCCGCCTCCGGCTGTCCGGCCTCGGGAACGAGCCACGAGGCACACTTGCTTTGCGCCAGAACGCCGAAAGGCCTGACCTCGCCAGTCTCGTGTGCACTTACCCTTTCTCGAGTGCCTCAGCTGCGGGCATGCCACTGTGCACGGGACAGCCGAGCATGGACATCAGTGTCAGGTCACCTGGCTGAGTGGGACCCGGGTGACAGGGGGGAGCAAAGTGCAAGATGGTGGGGAAGCCACGGCAGAGACTCTCACCCAGGTCGGCATCATCAGGCACTTGGGGTCCGGTGTGGGGACTGTGGGAGGGGGCTCCGGGCCAGAACCCGAGAAAAGCACCCCCAGGAGAGAGGGGTCCTGGCACCTTGAGGGCCTGTCTGCTGCCTTCCTGCCCTGCCTCCCCGTGGCCCTGGGGGCAGCTGGAAAGCCCAACAGGTGTGGGGGGTTTGTGGGGGTCGGATACGGCTCATCATGCTGGCAGAGTCCCCTTTGAAGCAGTTAGCTTCCACTTGGGGCAGTTGTGCAAACACGTTGATTTCTTCTGCACAAGAGCCAAGGCTTTACACGGCTTTGGTTTTTGGAAGAACCCTAGCAAGTGAACCCTGGTTTGCAGAATCCAGCCCGGCGGCGTGTCCTGGCCGGTCTCGCAAGGCTGGGCCTGCAGGGCGGCGATTGGGAGTGTTCGCGAGTGTGCTCAGCGCACGCGCCGCGCACACAGGCGGTGGCAGAGCCGCTTCCCCGCCCCGGCGGCAGGGCTCTCACGTACAGAGCACGTCTGTGAGCTGAGCGGAGCCCTACCTGTGCAGCGGGGCCCGCCTGTGAGCGTCGCGTGACTTCAGGAAGGACGTGGCAGATGCTGTGGGGCCTTCGGGAGGGGGCGGCAGCTGCCGGGTCAGGAGCCTCCTGTAGCCCTGCTCCGAAGATCGCGGGGGCGGTCTCTGCGGGCGTCTCGAAGGCCCTCGCCGCTCTGAGTTCAAGGACGTCCTGTGGGCTTTCTTGTTGACCACGGCACGGCACACGCAGCCATGCCGTCTGCGCCGGAACTCACGGGCTCTGTCCTTAGTTTGCAGAAAGCTGGATGGGCTACTCTGGCCCCGGCTACGGCATCCTCAGCCTGGTGGTCTCGGAGAAGTACATTTGGTGCCTGGACTACAAGGGCAGCCTCTTCTGCAGCGCCTTGCCAGGCGCCGGGCTGCGCTGGCAGAAGTTTGAAGATGCCGTCCAGCAGGTGGCAGTCTCGCCCTCAGGTTCGCCCGCCCTCGCCCCGCCCCTGCCCCGCCCCGCGCCGCCCTGCCCCGCCCCTGGAGCCTCTGCGCTTTCAGCAGACTGGCCTTTTCACGTAGGTGTGAGGGGTTTTCTCCAAACGTGAATTGTGAATTGCTTTGTTTGATATCAATTAGTGTTAACGAATGTTGGAGTTTTTTATTTTTTGCTAACTGCAGTTATTAACATACTCCTTATAAATATGAAGCGCGTCTGTTCCTTAGTGTGGCTTTACAGCGGCCAGCGGAGGGAGTCGGCCCTGCGCGTGCCGGGTGCGTCGGGCTGCTCGGTTCCCTCTCCGGAGCCTGGTTCTGAGCGGGCCGTGCGGGCGTCCTCCGCGTGAGTGGCGGCCTCCCTGCCGGTGCGGAGAGGCGGCGGAACGGGCGTTCCCCGAGTGAGGCTGCCTGGCTGAACCGCCTGCTCGTCCCGCCGTTTTGCCTGTCGGCCCCTCCCCAGGGTGGGCGGTGTGCGCAGGGGGCGCACGTGCCTCCCGTGTTTGCCCTGCAGTGCCCGGCGCGTGGCTGGCACGTTGGGAGGGCAGTCGGTCAGAGCTGCGTCTGTGACCCAGCGGGTGCCCTGCGAGCTGGTCACCCTGGGTCCCCCTGACTCTCTCTGGTCTTCATCACTGTTTAAAATACGAGTTGGCAGGGCGGCGTGGTCTGATCGCTTTGCTTGTTTGAAGAGTATTTTTCCTTAGAGACTGATGATGATCACCTACCCCATTAGCCGGGGATGTAGAATTGTGGGTTTTAACCCTTCTTTGTTCATTTACCTTTGGGTGCATGTCCCCATCCACTTAGAAACTTTGGTTCTTCCTGATCGTGTTAATTACCGCGCGTTTTGAAAACAGGTCAGTCCTTCTTGCTCTAGTGCGAGCTCTGTCTCCCCGGTCAGTGTTCTAGGCTGAGAGGCCTCAGGGTCGTGTCTTCTGTGAGCGCCAGGGCCCGGCACCCAGGACCCTGCAGGCAGGGCGTCTCTCAGCAGCAGCACTACCCCCCCGTGCCCCCTGTGCCCGGCTGGTGCCGCACCTCCACCTGCACCCTCCTGTCTTCCCTTCCTCCGCCCCCCACCTTCCTTTTTGCTATTTACCAGAATCCCTTTCTGAGTGAAAAAAACCCAGCCCAACTCAAATGCTTCCTTTTCGTGCATCTGGTCCGTTTAGCCGGCCCAGGAGCGCCCCCACTTTGAGGCCCTGTGGGACCCTCAGCCGTCCCAGGACACTAACTGTGCCCCACGGTGTTGCCGGGACTCGTCTCGGCAAACCTGAGGGCGCTGGCCCCGCTCCTGTTCCACGTCACACCGCCTGCGAGGTGCCCGGCTCTGGGCTGTGCCGTCGATACGCTGTCACCTGCATTTCACAGATGAGGAAACGAGGCTTGGAGATGTTAAGTGACACAGCTGGCGGTGGTGGCCCAAGGGTCAGCCCTGGGTGCCGCAGGGCTCTCCCCCCAGCGAGGGCAGTGTTTGCGCGGCCCTGTCCCCGCGGCACCCAGAACGGAGTGTGTGTCCGTCACTGACCTGGGTTTCTGTCTGCGCAGGGGCCCTCCTCTGGAAGATCGAGCAGAAGACTAACCGAGCTTTTGCTTGTGGCAAAGTGACCATCAAGGGCAAGCGGCACTGGTACGAGGCGCTGCCCCAGGCCGTGTTTGTGGCGCTGAGTGACGACACCGCCTGGGTCGTCAGGACCAACGGGGACCTGTACCTGCAGACGGGTAATGAGGCTGCGGCACTCGGGTGCTGGCGGGGCTGGCGTGACCGCGTCTTTCTGACCTCGCTCTGCTAGAACAGCCACAGTGCCCGGGAAGCCGAGATCGGCTTAAATTAGCGCAGTTCTGGAAAGAGAGGACTTGCCGTTGGAGTGCATTGGCAGCCTCCCGCCGCTGCTCCACACCCAACCCAGGGCAGATCTAGGGCAGGGGTGAGCAGGGCCGCCTAGTGGGGAGGCACGGACTCAGCCTCGTTCGCCTGGCGGGAGCCACCGCGGGCCTCGTGTCCTGCAGGGTCGGGTCCCAGGAGGAAGGAGTGGCAGAGGTGACGCCAGCACCATTTCCCTGTGGCCTGGCTGGGACGCGCTGCTCTACACTTGTTTACATGTGGGTCAGGAAAAACAGCAAGAAATAATTTGCTTTAGATAGCAGTTCAATTCGTCCTGGGCCCTGAGGGGAAGCCTCGGCCCTGGAGGAGACCAGCGGGACCAGTTTATTAACAATAAGCCGCGCCGGGGGCCCGAGCCTGTGTGCTGTCAGCGCGTGGGGCGCAAGCGTCCCTCAGCGGTGGGAGCCTGAGGGCCTGGGGAGGGCGGTGGGGCCCGAGCTCTTTTTCGGTTGTCAGGAGACTGTCTCAGATTGGCAGGAAGATCACTCTTCCCACACCCCATGCTGCTGATGCTGATTGTGCTTTCATACCTGCCGTGGGCTGTCAGGGCTGACTCCTGGGGGTCCGAGCCTGGCCCACCGGCATGGCCCCCAGCGGTGGGAGGGCCGGCCCACTTCAGAAGCTCCTGCCTGAGCCCCCTCGGGCAGCCTCGCCAGGTCCGGGCGGTGGGCGGCCCTGGTCTCTCCAGCCTGATTCCTGCCTCTCACTTCAAGTGAAAATAGCTCTGGGGCGTTTGAGTTTGTTCCTGGTGGGAAAACGGGGGCTTCTGGCCCGGGGTGAGGAGTGGGTGCCTCACAGCAGTGCCCTAGGAGTCACCAGGGTAGGGGTGTCGGACGAGCCCTGCTCCTTGCAGACCCACTGGGTGAGCGTCTTGGGGCCGGCCGGAGGGTTCGCAGTGTAGGAAGTCCCGCTCGTGAGCCCCTCCTGGCCGGTGCCCCCTCCTGGCTGGTGCGAGGAAGTGCGCCCCACGGCCTGCGACTCCCCAGGGAGTGTGCGTGTGACCCGTCGGACGCCCACCTGAGACCACGGCGTGCGGGTTTGGGTGACAGCTGTCCGGCCAGCCGCCCGGGAGTGGCCTTCCAGGCCGCTGGACGGGGGCTGCCAGGAGGCAGGGAAGGAGCCCTGCCCGGGGGAGTCAGGGGTATTCGGGTTTCACTGCAGCAGTGGGACACCCCACAGACATGCTCCCCGGGTGAAAGCAGGCCGGGGGGCCGCTCTGTCGGAGCTGCTCTGAGAGACGGCTGGAGGCCTCAGGCCCCGCCGCCCGCACCGAGGCCCCGAGGGCGCCCGGGGAGGGGTTCCCGTCCTGATGAGGCGCCTCTGTGTGAGAAACCGGCGGCCGGAGGAGCAGCGCGGGCCGCACACGCCGGAGCGGAGGCCACGCGCTCCCTCTGGCCCACGGCCTCTCGGAGCCCTTCAGGGCGTCTTAAGAGGCCCGACTCTGAATTGTTATTCCCTCGGGTTTTTGGAAGGGCATCTAAAAGGGTTTCTGCTGAACGTTAGATTTAAGCCTAGTTTAGCCATTGTATGCAGGCGTACCTCTTTCTCTTCCTGTTGAGTTTATTGGGTAACGTAGTTAACGAAGTTACATGGGTTTCAGGTGTACGGTTCTTAACACATCATCTGCATACGGTACTATGTGTCCACCGTCCCCAAGTAAAGTCTCCTTCCTTCCCTATTTATCCCCCCACTCCCTCGTCTACCTCCCCTAATCCCCTCCCCTCTGGTAACTGACGAGACATTTTTAAAAAGTACTTATTACAAGAGGATATAGCAAAATACCAAAGAAGAAAAATAAGTACACCATAAAAATGGGGTGTGAACTCCCGATCACGTGTCTCTGGGGACTTCCTGTCCGTCTCCCTGGCAGGTCTCAGCGTGGACCGCCCCTGCGCCAGAGCCGTCAAGGTCGACTGTCCGTACCCACTGTCCCAGGTGGTGGCCCGCGACGGCGTGGTGTGGGCGCTGACCGAGCAGAGGGCCCTGCTGTACCGCGAGGGCGTGAGCAGCTTCTGTCCTGAGGGGGAGCAGTGGAAGTGCGACATCGTCAGGTGCCCACGGGAGGGGCGGACACCCCTTCCGCGTCTGGTTTGCCCGCCCCCTGGTTTTCGTCAGCCGGGCCCCCCTCGGGGCCCCCAGGGGAGCCTCTCCTGGGCAGAAGGGGCTCCCTGACGGAGGCCGTGGTGAGGTGTCCCCTGCAGGGTCCGAGCCGTGTGGGCGGCCCGGCCTCGGGCGCACCGCTGTCTCCCTCTGACCGGCAGGCCGGGTGTTGGGTCTGTGAAGCGCTGCTGCCCTCGGTGTCACCCTGAGTAGCGTTCGGTCACAAGTCCCTCCCGATGGTCTCTGTTCAGCCCTGCCCCGTGTCGGGCGGTTCCGGTTTAGAGCCAAGTCGGTTTCTTTGTCATCATCCTCAACTGAAATGGATCTCTGAATCGTAATTTGGTTACATTGTATCATTCAAAACTTTAATTACAAAATTGCCATCAAATCATTTCGCTAATGTGAAATTCTCAAGAGTTCTTACATTGACGTGGTCAGGACCTTGGTTTGCACCTGTCGGCCCAGGAAGCTCGAGCAGGCGCCTGTTGGGAGCCCGAATGGTGGGCTGTGTGTGCGAACGTGACCAAGCCCCGGCCTGAGGGAGCCTGGTAAACTGACCGACGCCGGTCCTGAACCAGGGGCTGCAGCACGCAGCCCCGAGGGCGCCTGGGCTCCACCTGCAGAGGCCAGGGGGGCACCGTGCAGGGGGGACCCGCACCGAGCCTGGAAGCGGGTGCGGTGGCACTGGGTGCGGGAGAGCATGGCCCAGAGGGAGCAGCGTGTGCCCAGCTGCAGCGTCCTGGGGCGGGGGCCCTTCACCTTTTCCTTAGGTCATTTCCTCCCAGGAGCGTTCCCTGTCATTCTGGGTCTTCAATGTGTCTTTCAGAAGCTAGGACACATTTGAACAATTTATGTTGCCCAGTAACTTAACTGAAAACTCAGGCTTCCTTCCTTGGACCTGGTGGGTGGGGCCCCGACGGTAGTGCCAACTCCCTGTCTTCCTCTGTTCTCAGTGAAAGGCAGGCTCTGGAACCTGTCTGCATAGCCCTTGGGGACCAGCAGACTCTGTGGGCGCTGGACATCCACGGGAGCCTGTGGTTCCGGACCGGCATCGTGTCCAAGAGGCCCCAGGGAGACGACGAGCACTGGTGGCAGGTGGGTGCTCCGCTGCGGGGCCCCCCCCTTTGCAGCCCCCTCTTCCCCTTGAAGAGCTGGGGGAGGTGGGGCTAAGTGGACAGCAGTCACTTTTCCTGCTCAGTGACGTAGACTTTGCTGGGCCCAGCCCTCGCACGGGAAATATCAAGGACTGTGCACCTCGGGCAGTAACTCGGAGACGCTGTCTGTGCCTGAGTGCGCAGCCCTGCCCACTCATCCAGGTGCCGTCTAGAGGTCTGTCACACGCTGAATGCACCCGTGACACCCGCCGGAGGACCTGGATGGCAGTGATGTTTCATTCTGAGCAAACGTGCTAAGAAAAGAGACTAGACAGTAGGTTTGGAAAACTCAACCCACAATTAAAGTTCATGCATCTCTGCCTGTTCAGAAAGCCTCTAAGTGGGTGGTATTTCAACAGAGAAAAGAGAATTTTCCCACATGCTGCAGGAAAGGAAAGGCTCTGGGAAATAAAAAGGGGTAATCACGCCCCCTCTTCGTGACCTGGTACCAGCCAGAGCGGCTGGAACGCATTTTCAGAGGAGCGTCTACTTCCCCCACTTTGGTGCCAGTATGACTGGAGCCCCCAGCCCCCCGGGGGCCGGGGAGGGTGCACAGACCCTCGGCAGCTGCGGGACACGCAGCATCTCTGCAGCGCTGTCCCTGGGGGCTTGGGCCTCACTGCCCCGTGGACTTGCCCTGTTGCTCGGAGGCATCTGCGGGGAGGGTGGGAAAAACAAGGCCTGTTTGCTCCTGGCGACTGAGTGCGTGCGCACCTGCATCTCTACAGTGACGCGCAGATGCTGCTCTGCTCGGAAGGTTACGCGGACGCCTTTCACGTGCCTTCTCTGTGCTTGTCGCCGTGTGATGTGGCTTCACACACGTGCTCACGTGTTTGTGGGGCTAGGTTCCGTCTTTAAGTAGCCCGAAGAAGACTAGAGAGAGTCCATCCGACTCAGAACGTCATCTTTAGAGAAGTTTAACCGACAGAACCGTCTCTGAGGCATTTGAAAGCAGTTAATTTAATGAAGATTGAGTCTTTGTAGTCAGTGCACGAGAGCCAGTATTCTGTTTGGCTGCTAAACCGTTCTTTCTTTAAATATGCATCCTGCTGGTCTGCAAATATTGGGTGCTGGGGCCGAGTCTGTCGCATACTTCCGTGTGGCCTTGGCAGTGCACGCACCTTGGCAAAGGGCACACTCCCAGAGCCGCCGGAACGGCGGGCGGGTGCCGAGGCCCTGCACCCTGTGGGCCCTGCACCCTGTGGGCCCTGCAGCTGGGCCTCGGGGTCCCGATGGGTGAGACCCCCGCCGGGACTTCAGCGAGGGCAGCGGCTGGCCCAGACACAGGCGAGCGGTGCTCGTTTTTACCGGCGTTTCCTCCTTGTTTCTGTGTCCTGGAAACCGAGGCCCCTGTGGAAAAGGACGCCCCTTCCCGCAGCGCCCCGTCGTGCGTGACCTGGGCCCGCGCTAGGCTGTGCCGGGCACCGGGCGGTGGCGTCCCTGTGATCAGACCCAGCGGGAGACGTGCGTGTGGGAGAGAGGCAGCGCGACCAGATGGGAGCACCCTCCGACGGCCCCGCTTCAGGCCGTGGCCTGGCCCAGCGGGGGACAGTCCTGGTGGGACCGCACGCTATTCGTGGTGCCGTTGTAACCCACGTGCCGAGTCCGAGGGCTGGCACTGTGGCCCCGGGAAACACCTGCAGTTAAAAGCCAAGTGGCTCTTCCTCTCCGGTCAGAACAGACGACCGAGGGGTGTGGGTGGTGTGCAGGCCCACGTGCGGACACGTGCAGGAGAGGGAAGGCGCCCATCTCTCCTGTCCCTCCGACCCGGCCCTCGGGTGCAGTCACCGGTCTGGTGTCCCGCCCCACTCCCCTCGGTCCTCCCCTGACGTGCGCGTGCCTTGGGGTGTGCGGTGGACGTGGGCTCTGTCACCGCCCTGACAGCGGCGCCCACCTGTGCCCCTCCAGGTGAGCATCACCGACTACGTGGTGTTCGACCAGTGCAGCCTGTTCCAGACCATCATGCACGCCACTCAGTCCGTGGCCACGGCGGCCCAGGTGCCCGTGGAGAAGGTGGCGGATAAGCTGCGCATGGCGTTCTGGTCGCAGCAGCTTCAGTGCCAGCCGAGCCTTCTGGGCGTCAACAACAGCGGCGTCTGGATCTCCTCGGGCAAGAATGAGCTCCACGTCGCCAAAGGCAGTCTCGTCGGTGGGTGAACCCTTTCGACTCTCCCGTCGGCTTGACAGGCAGCTCCCTGGAGGGTGGGCGTGGACGGGAGCGCGGGCTCTCCGCCCAAGGAGAGACTGTGCCGGTAGCAGGAGTGTCCCCACGCAGGCCTTTCCATGCCCCGTGCCCGCTTCCTCTCCCAACCTGTCACGGCCGCCCCCCGGGTCCCACCCAGTGTCCGCACAGCGTGTGACACGTCGGCCTGGGGACCTCGTGGGGCGCAAAGCAGGCGAGGTCAGTCTCATCTCACCGGGCTCACATTTAAATGGGAAAGGTCCACCCAAATCTGAGGCCTAGGAGGAGAGGGGAGTCTGTTACCTCGAGGGAAGTCGTCACGCCATCGAAATGCAGGCTCCACCAGGTCTGCAGAGGCAGGCGGACGCCGGCGGGTCATCCTGCAAGCGGAGCCCTGCTCTGCGGCCTCTCGCCAGCTCTCCTCCCCGCGTGGCTTCCCTGCCCGGGCAGGGCTGTGGCTCTGCCTGTGGGCGTGCGCGGAGAAGGGGCTGGCCCTCGCAGTGCTGGCTGGCCGCCGCGGGAGAGCAGCTGCAGTCTGGGACTAAGGCCCCGAGGGGGGCTCCCTCCTTCTGTCTGTAACGCCCTCCCTCTGTCTCTCCCGTCCAGGCACTTACTGGAACAGTGTCGTTCCCCGTGGCACAGCCTCTGCGACAAGATGGGCCTTCGTGCTGGCCTCTGCTTCGCCCACAAAGGAAGGTGGGTGGGGAAACAGTGCCCCGAACTCCACGGTCTGCTGTGGCCTGGTCGGAGTGGGGGGTGGCGTCAGAGGCGGCCCTGAAGCTGGACAGGCCTGACCGGTAGAGAGGGTCCAGAGCGGTGAGGCACCCTGAAGGTGGGGAGCGCGCACCGTAGCCGCCAGGGCTGGCAGCCGGTGACTTCAGCGTCACGGCGCTGGGCCGAGGCACAGCGGCCAGGGTGCACCCGGCTTCTTTGGGCACCATCCTTTCCCTCTTGTGAGTCCGGTCGCCTCCCAGCAGTCTCCGTTCGCCTGCTCACAGTCTCCGGCTGGCCTGCGTCCCACAGGCGGACCCCTCAGGGCGGGCGTTCCCTGCAGTGACAGAACCCTGCACCGCCAGAGCTCAGCCCCTCCCGCAGCCTGGGGCGTGGAGCCAGGGTGTGGGCCGTCAGGGCCCTTCTGGGAAGGAGCCGAAGCCGCCCCGGGCTGCGTCGAGGGGTTGCTTCGAGGGTCGGATGAGAGGCTGTCCTGCCGTGCGTGGTTCTGGGGAGACGGTCGTTTCGCTCAAGCCTCAGTGCCCCGGGAAGTGGGGGACGTGCTCAGGGCAATAAAACGCCTGTGCACTGGGTTGGTCTGACCCCAGCTCTGGAACCCGTAAGCCCTGGGAACGGAGGTGCGGTCCTGAGTTTGGCACAAACCCAGTCAGCAGCAACACCAGGCCGGCTGCTGAGAGCCGCCGACAGGCCGAGTCTGCCTGCTGACTGTATTTTAGATGTTACCTGTGACCAAGGGTTTAACTTCCCTGAGCATTATTTGCCTTTTAAGCTGAAACTACACACCTAACGACTGTAAAAGTGGTGGCGGAACGGGAGGAGCCTTGCCCGGCAGCTCCCTGGGGCGCAGGCCCGCCCTCACCCGCCGCAGCAGGGTGGCGAGCTCCTCGGCGCTGCATCTGAGCGGCCCCGCTGCCCCCCCCCCCAGTGCTGACGGAGTGCTCCGAGAGACCCCCAGCTGCCGCAGCGCCCCGGCCACAGCTGCCAGGCCAGCACCGTGGCCTCGTGAGGTCCCGTGCGCCCTGTTCCTTCCATCTCGCTCTGACACCTCGGCCCGGTCCCGGCTAAGCCACGGGGCGTCCCCGACTGTAACGTGTGGGAGCCCCAGGGGTCAGCTGCCTGGAGGCAGAGGCTGCCTGGTGCTTCCGTCCGCGACCCGTGCGAATTCTTCCGCAGGAAGCGCCCTGTGGCTGTGCCAGGGCAGCAAGGACCTGTGCAGCGTCAGCGCCCAGCACGCCCGGGCCCGCCCGTCCACACTGCAGCTGCCTCCCGACGCCGAGATGAGGGCCTACGCTGCCTGCCAGGACGCTCTGTGGGCGCTGGACAGCCTGGGCCAGGTGTTCATCAGGACGCTGTCCAGGAGCTGTCCCACCGGGATGCACTGGACGCGGCTGGACCTCTCCCAGCTAGGTATGCCTCTTGTGCGTCTCGATGGCCTTTACACCGCATCCAGGAGTGACCGCTAACCAAGGTTCCCGCTGCCATACGGTTTCTCGTGCTGGTCCGCCGACAGCCAGTAGTTCCGCCTGTACGAGCATTTGGTGTTTGGGAATTCAACCACACGCACTCACACCCACACAGAAGAGGCGGAGGGGAGAGAGACAACAGGGAGGGACTGAGGGGGGCGCGCCCTCTGCCTCCTTCCCAGCAGCCCGGCCGTGCGGCCCCTCCAGGGCGCTGTGCAGACGCGTCTTCAGTCTCCACCCAGCAAGGCCCCGAGTCCTGTGGCACAGCTATAGGAGCGGGTCGGTTCTCAGCTGGCCGAGCACGGTCTGTCCAGACCGAGGCGTTTTCCTGGGCCGTTTTGGTCACTGTGCTTTTGGCCTCACGCACTGTCTTTTGAGCCCAATCCCAGCCCCGGGGCCGGTCACCCTGCAGCTTCTGAGAGCATCCGCCAGCTGTTGTCACCGACAGTGACTGACCCCACGGGGCTGTGGGCGAGGCTGCTGCTGGGCGTGGCCCTCCCAGCCTGTCCTCCCAGTGCGGTCACTGGGGTGGTGGCCGCCCTTCTGGGGAGAAGTGAGCGTTGGTGGGTGGGAGTCTCCGTCTGAGACTGGGAGGGAGCCGGAACAAGGCCCTCCTGAGTTCGGGCCGGCCGCCTGGGAGCACGGGCGGCGGGTGCGCTGCCGGGGCAGAGGCGCCGAGCTGCCCGCTGAGCTGCCCGCTGAGCTGCCCGCCGAGCCGCCCTGCCTCGTGCCCGCAGCATCAGCATTAGCAAATCGGTGCCAGGACCCAGCCAAGGCCAGAGTGGGTCACACGGATGGCAGTTGGCTGGTGGCCAGCCCGAGGCACAGGACTCCCACAGAGGCCACGCTACCCACGCACAGAGCCGGGCCTGGGCGAGCTGCCGGCTTCCCTCCGACCCCAGTTCCTCACCTCTGCGGTGGGAACAGCGCTGCCCCCGCCCCCGCCAGAGACGGTGGGAGCCAGCATCCTGTGTAGGCGGCCGTCGTGGGCAGGCAGGGCTCGCCCTCGGGGTTGCTCGCAAGCCCTCCTCCGCAGCTCGGGGCACCCCTGTGACGGTACGCATAGCGGGGGCGGGCACAGGGAGCACCCCCTGTCTTGCTCTGTACCCCGCTCCGAGCTCTGGGTTCTGGTGGTTTATCTGGCTGGCTGGCTGGCACTGAAATGACAAAGACTCCTTTCCCCTCATTCTGAACTCCCGGGTCCAGAATTGTGGGGTTTGTGTGGGGGGCGGGAGGGGTGCCGGCCTTCCCCTGTGCTAGGGAGGGGCAGCAAAAGGGGGCAGGGCCACCGGGTGTCCTTTCATTGGGTTCTCACCAGGTGTGGCAGCACAGCTGGTGGGCCAAGCAGGTGAATCAGGGTTCTTCTAGTTAGGGCTTACGTTGGGGGTGCAGAAGTGAGTGGAGCTGTGTGCCCCGTGGCCGGCTGTCCTTGGGCTGGGCAGCCCTTGGCCCGAAGCCATCCGGCTTCGCTGCGGCATTGCCCGCTGGCCTGGGCGGTGCGCACAGCAGTGGGAGGGAGCAGAGCCGGGTCGGGACGCGGCTGTGCGTGCGAAGGCTGTGAGCACTGTCAGACTTCTCTTTCCCAGCCACTGTCTTCCCTGCACGGGCAGGGCGCCTCTTTCGTCTGTCCCGGCGTCTCTGGCGGTGCCCCGTCCTGGCTTCCGCCCACCCACTGCCAGAGGCAGAGCCCGCTCCACACCGGCACTGCCCCAGTAACCTCCTGCCCGTGGTGCCAGGAGGCCCCCCCCAAAGCACAGCTGCAGGGACTGTGCCCTCTCCCTTCGACAGCTCCACGTGGCCCCGAGCACCAAGGTCCCGTCTCCAGGCCGCAGCTGGGGCCCTGCAGCCTGGCCCTGCCTGCCTTTCCGGGCGCTGCTTGCCCCTTCCTTCTCCCCGTGGCCTGGGGTGTCCCCCTGCTCTTTCCTCCCTCAGCTCTCCCTCCTGCAGACCCCAGCCACGACCACGTCTCCCCTCAGCGCTCTCCGTCGGCCTGTCTCGATGCCTCGTCCGCGGTGCCCCCTGAGCACCGTGCTCCTGCTCTCAGCGGGCGTTTCCGTCGGACTCAGGAGGTCCGCGCCCAGAGCTGGGGGGGTGCGTGTCTGTGGGCGGGGGCCACGTGCTCGGCCACATCCCGGCCCTTCAGGAAGTGAGACCGTCAGGGGCGGTGGTCATTGTGTGTGGCTCCATTTCTGAGTAACCCTGGCACGGGGGTTTCATTCCTGTTGCAGCTGATCACAAATAAAACTGCCCGACACGCAGGGTCAAGGTGCCGCCACACCCCATGCGTTGGCAGCCACCAGCCTGGTCAGGGCGTGAGGCGGTGGCGCCGGGTTCGCCGGAGCGGTCCGGAGACGTGTCCCACCCCTTCTCCTCTCAGTCCTGGCTCGGTACAAGTGTTCCGACCTTGAAAACATTCAAGTGAAGGCCTGTCTTCCTGGTGCCCACAACGTGAGCCTGGCTACCTCGTGCTGGCGTCGACCTTGGGCAGCACAAGGTCATTGTAAAGTCTGGAATGTCACTGGTCTTCTTGCAAACAGAAGTCACATTTTCAAGGATGACTTTGGCAAAGTGTCAAGCCACGAACACAATTTCTACCTTTAGTCTCTTCTTGGAGACGCAGCATTCCTCCGCTCCTCCCTGCACAGACTGCCACGTCGGTCACGGCTTAGAGCTGAGACGACGGGAACTCTTCAGTGTCTGGCCGCTGAGCCCAGGCAGAGACAGCATGGAGCTGCGGTTTGGCACAGTCCTAGTTTTTGGGAGGAGAGTCGCATCGCTTGCGGGCATTGACGATGCCCTGGCGCGCACGCGTGCGTCACGTGGGCGCTGGGAGGCTCAGCCGGTCTCCAGGGGGTGAGGACTACTCAGCGGCCGGTCACGCCTACGGGTAATGACAGGACTGCGTCAGGCAGTAACTAACGCAGAAGAGTGTTTCATAGGCAGTAAAACGCCGAAGAGATGCCGCTTTTTCTTCAGGGAAGGTGTGTGAGGTGTTGAGTAAATAATTAAATTGTTTGATGGGAGGGAAAGAGGCAGGCAAGCTGCTGCGGGCCCGGTCGTTGGGCCCGTGCGGGGCGCGCCCAGCCTCAGTGACCCGACGGTGCGCGGCGCCTTCCTCTGCCCCGGCTTGGCCCCCCACCTGTCATGCTCGGGCACCGGCATCTTGGTCCCTGCAGCGGGGGCAGCTGGAAAGCCCTGGGCCAGCTGTCTTGTGCTTCAGTCCCGAAGGGGCAGGTCACTCCCGCTCATCGCCCATTGGACAGATTGGGACCCTAGCTGAGGGACTGCGAGAGCCATGGCTGCTGGGGACAGCAGTGGCCTCTGCCTCCTGTCTGGACCGGCCCCTCTGTGGGGCACCAGGCAGCAAGGCAGGAGGCGCAGAAAGGCCCCCGCTGGAACGTTTTCTTCTTCAGCCTGTCTCCTCAATCCAGGACAAGCTGGTCTGTACCTCACCATGTGTATTCCAGCAGCCTTTTGTATCTTCTAAAGGAATGAACGTCTGCCCTGGCTGGTGTGGCTCAGTGGATTGAGCACTGGACTGTGAACCTAACGGTCACCGGTTCAATTCCCAGTCAGGGCACATGGCTGGGTTGCAGGCCAGGCCCCCAGCAGGGGGCGCATGAGAGGCAACACACATCCATGTTTCTGTCCCTCTCTTTCTCCCTCCCCTCCTCTCTAGAACTAACTAAATAAAATCTTTAAAATAAAAATCAAAGGATGTTCTCCCTGTGACAGGAACGCCGTGTCCCAGCAGTGGCACCGTCCCCGCTCATCAGAGAGGCCACGCGGCTCTTCACAGGCACTGCTATGGGCCGGGCTCCCTCCCGCCTGCAGTCACTGTTCAGTCGGCCCTTGTTTCTCAGCTGTCTCTGGGGCCTCCTGCTGAAGCTGCTTTATTTCGATTGGTACGAGTCTTTTAAGACGCAGTGTGGAGGCCGAGGGAGTGTGTCTGAATTCCCCGGGGAGACATTCTACGGAGGAAGGGGGCAGAAACACGTGGTTATTCCGCCGCCAGGAACCCCGGCCTCAGGCGGTGCCCGAAGGGGCGCCGAGGCCTTCCGTGCAGTGGGCGTTAGCACCTCTGAGCTTGTCTCATGCTAATGACAAGACGGCCCCGCAGCAGGATCCGTGCCTGTTGGTGCAGACACACGGCTGTCATCTGATGCCAGCGTCTCCTGGGTAGGGTGGCCAAGACCAGCACAGCCAGCAAGCCCAGCTGCACCCCTTTTCCCCAGTGCGCAGCTAAAGCGAGCCGTCCTCCGACCCAGTCATCACGCGGCGAAGCGTGCAGCTTGGAAGATGCACGGGAGACCTGAGCCGACACGGGACACGGTATGCGAGTGTCCTGTCAGCGCGTGAAGAGAGTCTCAACACCACCCGCTGTAGGGGACATGCCAGTTAAACCCGCGACAGGTCCCGCTTCACACCCACCGGAATGGCTGACACAGGTGGTGCCGCAGCGCGGTGCTGGCGAGGGTCACGGGCAGCTGGGGACACGGGCAGTGTCACAGAGAGTTGAACGTACATCGGCCCTGTGGCCCAGCACTTCCACTCGTAGGCATCATTCGAGAAGAGTAGCTCATGTCCCCAAAAAGTCTGCTCCAAGATTGACTGTAGCAGCTTTACTTCTAATGGCAGAAGTTGGGTGGATGAACTAACGGTGGTGTCAGTGCAGCGGGATAACCCTCGGCCAGGAAGAGGTGACGGTGAGGGACGAGGCCGCACCCACAGTGCGTACCTGTGGCTGCTCCTGCGGATGCCCACACCCGGCCGGACGCACTGTGCCGCTAGAAGAGGAGGGAGCGACCGGACGGGGTCCGAGGGCACTCTGCGGGGCAGGTCGCCGGGCATGCCGCCGTCAGAGTGAGGGAGGTGGCTGATGCAGAGAAGCCGGGCGGGCTGGCCTCGGCCCTCAGCTCGCCCTCAGCCTCCTGGCTTCGCCACTCGCATGTCGGGCAGCCTCGGGCAAATGGCTTCACGTCGGCGTCTCGATGGCCTCGTGAGGACCGGGGTCCTGGCGGCTGTGCAGACCCAGCTGGGAGCCGTCCTGCGGCAGCTGGTCGGTCAGTGATGGCTGCCGTGGCTCTTGTCTCTAACGGCTCCCCCACTTCCCTTCCTCTTAAAATCGGCTTAATCAACGAGGAGCGATATAAACAGAAAAGCGAAGATTCGGGAGGCTTCCTTGGTTCACCTTAATCCTGTTAGGATCAAGATTACCTGTGAAGAGGATTTTCCTCTCCCCTAATCCAGAATCTGCTGGTAGTAGTCAGTGTCTGACACAGCCATCGATGGCCCCAGTGGAGATGCCCGTCCCCGCGCTTGGTGACACGGCACTTCCGGCCCGTGGCACAGGACGGCTGCCACGTGGCGCCCGGCAGGTGGCAGGGCAGCCAGAGGCCTTGGCCAGTCTCCTCGTCCCAGTGGCCAGTGTGAGTCGATGGATTTCAGTGAGAGGTCAGTCACTTCACAGTGGTGACCGTGTCTGTGCCTCCCCTTCCCTTGTCCACAGGAGCCGTGAAACTGACAGGCTTGGCGTGTGGGAGCCAGCACGTGTGGGCCTGCGACTCCAGGGGAGGCGTGTACTTCCGCGTGGGGACCCAGCCTCTGAACCCCAATCTCATGCTTCCGGCCTGGATAATGATTGAGCCACCCGTCCAGGTGAGTCCGGGGCGACCGATGCCCACCTGCTCCCCGGTAAGACCCAGGCTGTCAGGACACTGCTGTCGGGAGAAGCCCCGCGGCTGTGTGGGTGGGGCTCCCAGCAAAGGGGGCAGGGCCTGTGTCCGCAAACAAGGGGGCCGTTCACTGGCCCCCCAAACTTAGAATTTGATGTTTGTGAAGTTTAGAGCGGAACAGATTGTTAAAATTATCTCAGCCAGCACTAAATTCTGCACCCCCGCAAAGCTTTCTTTCTTTTTACAGAGTGAGCATTATTTTTTTAAACTCAATATCCAGAAGCGTAGAGAAGAAAGCAAGGCCACTTAAAGTCTTGTCCTGGACATGGTCTATTAGCGTCAGCATTTTGTGAGTGCCGTCCCGGGTTTATTCAGGAGTTCTCTTCCCCGGTGTCCCCGGTGCCCCCGGTGCCCCGTTTCGACTCAGTGTCTTCTGTCTGCCGCGCATGGGTGAGGGACCAGCCCCATTTGCGTCTCCACCCCCGGCCAGTCTCTCTGGGGTTTCTTCCTCAGCTCTGTAGTCGGTCTCTTTTCAGTGCTGTAGTTGCAGGGTGTCTGATGGTTCTGAATGATGGTGTTGTGGTTTCGTTGTAATTTTTGTACGGTCGTGGGAGGCAGTGAGCTGTGCTTACCTACGCCGCCATCTTGACTGGAGGTCCTGCAACGTATCTAAATGTTTTCTTGTGCTCTTGACCGTTCCGCCACTGGGTCAGAGTCTGACTTCAGTGCGCTGTTGAATCAGCCTTGAAGATCTAATGGGCCCTGGCGGTGTGGCTCACTGGATTGAGCATCAGCCTGCAAACTGAAAGGTCGCCGGTTCAATTACGGGTCCCGCATGTACCTAGGTTGTGGGCCAGGTCCCCAGTTGGGGGCGTGCAAGAGACAACCATTTTTTTAAAAAGCCTGATGGGCCTGGTTGCTACGCAGAGTGTGTTTCTGCTGCCGTTTGTGACAAGGAGGCTGCTGGTCCTGCTTGTGTGACTTCGCTGTTGGGTAGACGTGGAGCTGCCACAGGCAGAGGCGGCAGAAAGCAGGAGTGGGTTGTCTTTGAACAAAACAACGCACGGCACCAGAAGGAAGCCGCGGTGGGAGTACAGGCCCGTGCTCACGACCGTCTGCATTTTGGGCATCGTGGCCCTCAGGGATGGGGCAGCAGAGGTCGAGGGGCAGGGTGCAGGCCAGACAAGAGGGCCCTCGGACCTGCGGCGTGTGCCGGGAGGCCGGACGTCGGACGGTGTCGGTCTGGCGTCCTGTCAGGCCGCGTGAGGTCGCGGCCACAGGGGGGCTCCGCGTGGCTCCCCCCTCCGCAGGGTTCCGGGGAGAGAGCGCAGCACTGCAAACAGCGCTGCGTGAACAGGAAGCGCTGTGCACGCACGACGTTCCGGAACGACCCTGCGTCTTTCTCTTCCGTGCCTTCTTGCCCCACAGCACTCGGCTTGCCGATGACCCCTCTGCTGCCCCCAGCAGTGTTCGTCACCCCCGCTGTGCCTTGCGGAAGATCTGCAGGGACCGCGGGCCAGGTCCCAGCGCAGAGCCACGCCAGGGTCAGAGGGGGCCGCCGGCTGGATGAGTGGCGCAGGGCCCGTGGAGGTGAAGGGCGCTGCTGAGCGGGTGGCCGTGGCCGGGCAGCCTGCCTGCAGCCCACGGCGCAGCCAGCGGGCTGTGTCGCAGATGTGACGGTGCGTCCCCCTTCCTCTCAGAGTCCCGCGTCACCTCTGGGGCGAGGTGCAGAGCAGGGGCGCTGTTCTGGAGAGATTCGCTGAGGGGAGAGGCAGCAGCTGTGCCCGGTAACGTGGCTGCGGAGAGCAGACCCGTGGACGGGCCTGGACGCTGTGCCCCATGTGGCGGGCGGGGGCCCGGTGCGGCCTTCAACAGCACCGTCCAGCGGGCTGCGGAGCAGAGCCCTGCCCTCACTCGGGCCGCGGGAGCGTGGCCGGTGACCTCACGCGCACGCAGTGGTTTAGGGTGGAGCTGCCCGGATCTTGAAACTGTAGAGCGTCCCGGGAAGACGAGCCCGGCAGTGGGACCGGGGGCCGGGGGGACGCAGGCTTCCCAAAAAGGACGCAGAAGTTCAGGGCGACGTGGGACTCGCGTGTTTCCGTCGCCACTCTCCTCTGTGTGCGTCGTTTTACTCGTTCTTCGCCTGAGCTCCCTGGGCCGCGTGCAGGACCCACCTGCACGGGGACGAAGGGAAGAGGTGATGGGTGCCGCGGCGTGACGGCGCGAGCCACAGGAACCTTCCGGAACAGTCACCACTGCTCTGTTTCTGTCTCCTCGTCTTATCTCTGGTTAAGCCTCCCTCCTCTGGTAGTCTTGGGGTGAATTTTAACAAAGCATTCAAAACAAATGACTCAGTTTTCAGACTTGCTAACATTTAGAGGGATTTGGAGAAAATATTTATAGTTGTGTTTAGCATCTTTTTTTGGAGTTCACTTCATCAGTTGCTGAACTTTCTGTGCACATGAAAATTAGCTCGGAAGCCAATAGCACAGTTGGCTCGGTTTCCTGGTGCCGCCTGCATGGTGCACGGCAGAAAGGAAAGGGGTCTGGCAGGTGGTCTGGGGGCCGCGCCCAGCGGCCCCGCCTCTTCTCACAGGGATCTGCTCTGCCCCTTACGCTCCGCCCCCCACCCTTCCTGGCCTGGGCACCCGGGCCTCACGCAGTGGGAGGCTCCAGCCGCCCCTTCCCGCGTGGGCTGGCTCCAAAACCAAGACAAACACGACTGCAGATAGCCAGACTGACGTTTGAAAAGTGATTTTAAATGCAGCTGCTTCAGTTACATTTGGCTACACGAACAGCGGAATTAAGTAAATACACAAACACGGTCACAGGTGACACCCACGAGGATGCCATGCTCAGAGATCCTGCCCGGGGGGACGGGCCGGAGCGGGGTGTCACTCACACGTCCAGATCTTTAGGGAGGTTCAGCCCTGACGGCAGGAAGGAGCCCCTGAGCTGGGCCTTCCACTGACCCATCAGAATGAAACGTCATCAGGGTATCAGAGCGGGGCGCAGTTAGAGGGGTTTCTGCTCGTCGCTCCCAGGCGAAGGCGGCGCCACGTGATCCTCAACGTCACTGTTCCTCCCACCCTCTGGTGGCACCCACTGAGCGGGCAGAGGCCACACACACCAGGGCACAGAGACGGGGGGGAGAGTCTGTGCCGCAGAACCAAGCTCCGTGGGTAGGACCGAGCTCCTGCTGCTTAGTTTTGGGGCGCCCCCTCCTGGGGCGGAAACGTTGAGCCTGGAGTGGGTCCGCGGGCCGTGGGTTATCGCCAGGCTGGTCAAAACGCTAGGCCTTGGGGCCGATGAAGTGCGTTCTCTGACCTCAGCTGGGACGCCACGGGTCCAGTCCCTCGTGAACAGCACTGAAGGTCTCGGCTCCGGATGGGGCCTTCCCCAACACAGCGTGTCCCCTCGGCGTAGCAGTGACAGTGTTCTGGGACGGGGAGCAGAGAGCTCTGGTGCCAGAGCAGCGGACAGAGCCGCCCGAGAGTCCCTGGTTCTCGGGGAGAGAGACCACGGCTGGCGACGTGGGCGGTGGCCCGCCGGCCTGCGCCCCTGGAGGCGGGGTCTGGGGCTCTGCCGCGGTGATGCGCGAGGAGCGCTCACGGCAGCTGCTGAGGGAGACGACAGCTACAGAGCGCGTCTGAGGATTCTGTTTCTGTGGAAAAGCACGACCGACCAGTCGGGATGGGAACCCAGCGACACACCGAGAGCGGCTGCCGGGCGGGGCTGCCGTGGCCGCGCTTTCCTTCCCTCGGTTCCCCTCTCCTTCCTGAGTCCTGCAGCTGACGTGCCAGTTACTCGTAGCTCCTGGTGACTTGCAGTGGGGTCCATGCTGATGTCACCACTGACGTGGAGGGGCCTCCTGGGCAAGCTGGATGGACCGCTCCATAGAAATGCGGTTGAGCCCCTGCTGGTGTGGCCCAGTGGACTGAGCGCCGGCCTGCAAACCAAAGGGTCGCCGGTTCGATTCCCAGTCAGGGCACATGCCTGGGTTGTGGGCCAGGTCCCCAGTAGGGGACATGTGCGAGGCAACCACACATTGATGCTTCTCTTTCTCCTTCCCTTCCCCTCTCTCTAAAAATAAATAAATAAAGTCTTTAAAAAAATATGCGGTTGAAATCTTAGCAGAAAAGGGAGAGGAACGGTGACGTGAAAACACTTTGAAGAAATACAGCTGAAATTTTCCAGATTTGATGAAACAGTTACGTTGAGTAAAGTTGCCAGACCAAAAGAGCACACCTTCTTTTCTTTAATCAGAGCCACACGCTGAGTCTGTGGGTGGACTCAGCTGTGCACGGAGCGCCACGGGCCCCACCCGTTTCCCCTCTGGAGAACTTCTCTCCGCTCCACAGCCCCGAGTGACTGTCAGGGGCCTGCTTCTGGGTCCTTCTAGCTCTTGTTTGTAGTTGACCTCTGCTGGATGCAGAGCTCCTCCGTGGCCACCGCCAGGCCTGCTGGCCGCTGCCCCTTCCGTGGGCACAGTGCGTCCCGGAGCTCACGGGGCTGCGAAAGGCTCGGCCTTCCGACGAGCCGGGGCAGGAGCCACACTGTGTTTTCCCGTCAGTGCGGCTCTGCTTCCCCCGGACTTGGTCTTGCCTCGTCTTTCCATTTAGGTTTTTTTTTAGATATTTATTTATTTTTAGACAGAGGAGAAGGGAAAGAGAGAGAGAGAGAGAGAGCGCGAGAAACATCAACGTGCGGTTGCCTCTCACGCGCCCCCACTGGGGACCTGGCCCACAACCTAGGCACGTGCCCTGACTGGGAATCGAACCGGCGACCCTTTGGTTCCCAGCAGCACTCCTCAATCCACTGAGCCACACACGCCGGGGCCCCATCTCGGTTCCACACGTTCAGCCCCAGCTCTCAGCCAGTGATCGCAGTTTCCTCTCTTGCGCTGGGGTCTCGCCTCAGGGGGATCCCCCCGGGCGCTTTAGCCGCTCCCGTCCGGCCTGGTCGCCCCGTCCCCGGGGGCACCCTTGCCCCCCTCCCCCCGGAGCCCGTCCCTCCCTCTCTCTGTTTCCGTGGAGCGGATCTTCCACTGGGCTCCCCAGGAGGTCTCAGGCTGGCGGCTTCCAGAGACCCTGCACACCTGAGGAGCCTCCCGCCCGTGTCCGCGCTGACCTTGGCTGGACGCGGCAGTGTGAGTTGGAAACCGTTTCCCTGAGGAAGCCGAAGGTCTTCCTCCAGCCCCTCCTGGCATCCGGCAGTGCTCTTGAGAAGTCCGGAGCCGTTGGGACAACCGGTCCCTGATACTTGACCCATGTTCTCTGGACGGTCGCGAGCGCCCTTTGTCCCCCGCGCTCTGAGACACACGGCGAGGTGCCGGGGACGCCCGGCTCGTCCTCTCCCCTGCAGCCCGCGGCCTTCGGGCTGGACGTGTCCTGCTACCCCGCGGCCAGCTCCTCCCACCTCTGCCCCCCTGTGGCCCTGAGTGCTCTCACTGGGGGTCACGCTTGCGTGCGTGGGCTTGCACAGCTGGCCTCCACTTTTCTCACTTTCTCTCTCTTGTTTTCTGTCTCTGTGCTTCTGTCCTGCTTCCTAGTCGTTCTCGACTCCACTGGAGCTGTGGGGTCCCGGTGTAATCCGTGGGAGCTCCTGTTGCCGTTTCTGGTCGTTGTGTCTTCTCTTGTCCCGGGCGGCCTGCTTGCTGGCTGCTCCCTGTGCTCCTGGCAGAGGCCGTCCCTCGGTGGCAGTGGTCGTGGCTGTCAGAGTGGCGGCCAGCGCAGAGTCTGCTGGAAGCCCCGAGCACCCGGCGGAGCGTGGACCTGGGTCTCCAGTGCCGACCTGCTGCGGGTGGTGGGCTGGGGGCTGGGGGGCGTGCGGCCTGTTACCTCTGCCCCCGGCCATTCCTCACCCTCCGCCCTCCAGCTTCCAGAGTTGAGCGGCTTCTCTCCTCTGAGTCTGTCTTTGTGGGATTTGAACTTGTTCTTTTTACCTCTTTCCCTCTCCCTGTGGTGTTGCCTCAGGAGGGAAGGGCAGGGGTGTGTGTGTTGGTTCTGCCGTCATTTCCCAGTGGCGCTGGGTGTCTCAGCTCATGGGAGGCTGGGCCGCACCGATGCTGAGAGCCGCCCGTGGGCCACCGCCAGCCCACACCTGCAGGACAGACCCGCAGAGCCAGTCCCCGCCTCGGGCTCCTCCGGCCGCAGGGCCGGCAGACGCAGCAGCCCCGTGTGGAGGGAGGTTAAATCGGTTTCTGGCACTCCCTGACGGCCCACGTTGTCTTTCCCCTGTGGCTGCATTTGAACACCGTCGTTTGGGGCTGGCCTCTCGCCCGTCCTGGAGGTCGTGCCCTCACCCTCTCCAGCCGCTCTGGAAGGCGGTGCTGCCCAGTGAAGACCGTCAGGGTGCAGGCCCCTGTCACCCAGGCTGAAGGTGGTCCCTTCAGACTCGGGGCTCCCCCAGAGCTGCCAGCACCGGGAGGTCTGCGTGCATTCCCGGAGGGGCACAGGCCACCCGGCCC